>JAAGKR010006127.1:3127-45496 GCA_011419295.1 Clarias macrocephalus
AAAAAAATCCTTTAAAGTCCTGGATATATCCAGTATCTTATACAAAGAACAAAAGCCTCGTTAAATGATAAAACAGCGCTTGAACAAAACAACAAAACAGAAGCACATGAACAGGAACTTAATATTTATTTCTTTGGCTTAATGTGGTTAATGGCACTTTCTGTTATCGATATATCTTAACAGCAAGGCAAAGCAAACACATTAAAACACCTATTGAGATGCTTTCACCTCTTCCCAAGCAGGTTCCCAGTAATGTGTTATGTTTATAGCGCTGCAACTAACATCACACAGTTTAACATATTTTTAATTTCTCTAAAAGCTAAATTGGCACAAAACACTTTGGCACAGTTTTTGCCACAAAACCGGATAATATTGAATGTTAATTTACCAAGCTCAGCAGGAGAAGTCCTTAAATTAAATTTGAACATAGGTTTGTGACTGTCACTGTATCAGCTGGCACGCTTAGTATTTTTGATCTGAATGTGATGAATAAAATCTCATAAATGATTCAAATATTTGGAATCTCCGTGAGTGTAAATATATTGCATTTAAGTAACAAATGATCTGTATGACTTTTGGGAATTAAATACTTTTTATTTTTGGAATACAGTAAGTCTCCCAAGATAAGAACATTTCAAGTTACGAACTTTCGAAGATACGACCATGCATTTGCACATGTTAAATCGCGGAAGTTAGATCACATGTCCGGCATACATTGTCGCGTACATGCAGCATGTATCCTCTGTAAGTGCAATAGAAGCCCACAGTAGGATAGCAGACTTAAATGCAGCAGCAGTGAAGTTGGTACTCCTAAAAAACGCGAAGCAATGACGATGGAGAAAAAAGTGAAAATAATTGAGAGACTGGAGCGAAGTGAAAAGATGACACACATTGCTCGTTCTTTTAAAATGAATTGTTTAACCATGAGCATGATGATAAAGAACACTGCAGTGTCATATACTGTGTATATCCAATTGTGTCAGTATTATAGTTCTTAGGCAATGTTGGTTGGACTTACGAACAAATCAGACTTATGAACGAGCTCATGGAATGAAACTCATTTGTTCACTTTGTAGAGGATTTACTGTATTATGAATTATACAAAAGTTACTTCCGACTTATAATAGTAATCTGATGGGTGAGAAGCTTTCTATGAAAGATGATTTAGAGTATAACAGCACTTGGGGGATTTAACTACATGTATCACTTCACACGATGGGTGTTCCATCAATTGTTAATTACACTAACTGTCAGTCGCGTGAAAGTCGAGCGAAAGTAGGTTGATGCAGTAAGAGGAGAGAGCAGCTGCCCGGCAAACCTCTCACTGAAGCACTTTCTGCAAAAAAACACCTCTGCTAATGTTATGTCATCTTAAACACTTTGTGTCCATAGTAATTGTTTCTACATTGTTCCAAATTGCCTCTGAACAATCCACACAATTTTTTTCTTTGTTTGTTCTCATGGTTAATGCAAGGCTAACTAGCTTCTAATGCAAAGCTGAATACCAAAATTCCTGATCTTAGGAAATAATTGTTGTAGTGTGATTGTTAATAGAGATTGTCCATCCTACATAGTGCTCTAGCTTTCCAATTAACACTATTTGGGATTTAATTGGAAACCCAGAAGTTGACTGATATTTAAAAGTGGAATAAGTGGAAATGTTAAATAAATCTTGTAAATTTCTCTGGACTGCCCACCTCCTTCATGCCTTATTCTCCCCAGCTTTAGGCTGCATTGTACCAGTAAGAATTATCGCACCAAAAACTGGTTGAATAAAAAAACTAATTGTAATCTGATGATAATAAACGCCATTTGTAGAACTGTTGTATAAAAGCAATATCACACTTTGATGTTGTGTTGTGTTGAATATCACAGCTGTAATATCTTCAGTACACAGGCTGCGCCCTCGGGCCTACAACTGCATCTGAGCCGTGCTGATATTCAGTACAACAGCACTCTCCTGTGATATTGCTTAAGTAATACATTTATAAAAATGCTTGAAAATAGCAAAATTGCTAGAAACAGGCTTAATTTTTTTTGGGTTTTAGAATAATTTCATTATGTGAAATATTAAATAAATTGACTTCTATTTTATTTATTATTTTGCTTCACTTCTGTTGCACTTCTGCTTCTTTCATATAAGTTGTCATGGTTGATCTTAATTATAGTGTTCCCTTAGTAGGACCGTAAATATTGAATATTGCAGTTATAACCTACTTTGTAAATACAGCTCTATGGGTGTTTATTCTAATATACTGTAGTTTACTTCATCTTGTGCCATTTAAAATTAAACCATGCTATGCTCAATCCTCTGTGTATAAAAGGATAATAACAATATCATCACAACATCACCCCTTTTTTTAATTTATGTATTTATATCATATTTATTGACAGCTGTAAAATGCATTTAATTGGAGTCATGTTTGTTCAGATTATACTGTGCACTGAAATACCTCTTTTTTTTCTCCGCATCAAAAAAATATTTAATATTTTGGTTAGGAACAGCATTGCGATAATTACAATATTCAATTATGGACGGTGGGATGATTCAGGGTTTGGCTTGTCTCTCTGCTATTTGATAGATATGTTGATAGTGGATCAATTGATGCACCAGACCCATCTGTTGAGAACTGAGCAATCTGTTGTAATGTATGAATGTTCTCAACAGCAGAGGTCCTGAATTCGCTATTCTAAGACCAGACCATAATACTGTGCTGGGGGGACAAAAAGATTAGAGAAAAAACGGATGAAAAAAAAAAGTCAACAGTTATTTAATATTCAGTCTGCAGAACAGTCAGCAAGTTTAAATAAACACTTTGTGGAAATGTGTAGATAATTATTCAAATCATGTCAGGGCTAGTTACTTTAATCAGATTTGATAAATATTTAATAGAAAATGATTTGCTCTAGTCCACTTGATGGGCTCTAATGAAGATGAGAGAATATTTAACATGAGCTTAGTTGCCGCAGCCCGGGCTGACAAATGCTTCCCAGGAGTACGGCTTTAGTGCTTTATCAATTTTAAAGGCTAATAATGAATTGTGTATATGTTTCTAAGCGTCGCATGAATGATTAAAAGCAAAACCCTGATCAGTCAACTGAAACATCAGAGGCCACTCGATGAGAAATGATACATGCGACAGAAAGGGTTGACGCTTTTTTTTTTTTTTTTTAAACTAATTTAGGGCTTTAAAAATGCAAAAGGAGAGCAAAGGGCTTTAACAGTCTCGGCACTGCATCATTCCAGTTGATCTTTTCTGCGTTGAACATGGCGAGCAAGCCAGAGATTTTGTAAGTTTAATTTCAAACATGTTGACATCATGTTGCGCATTGAAGCCCAACAGAGTTTCTACCTGTTCCACAGACGCATCGATTTGTTGGCTGTTGATTTTAAATTGCTATTGGATTCTAGGCATCAAGCTGCAGACTTTCGGCACAATGAGGTCAAACAAAGCCAAGCTGTCACCTTGGTAAAAAATACATGGGAACTTTCTTTGCAGTCTTATTAAAGACCCTAACCGGAAGATGCAAAAGTAGAATAATACATGTTTTTATGCTTGTATATATACAATAGTACACTTTATATATAAGCTGCTCCTTGGGGAAATAGTAAAGAACCTCAGAACTTTTGACATGGTTTTTGAAATGAAATTTAAATCAATCTAATGAATTATTTTTTTCCCCCTGGACGGGGAGCCATCGCAGGGCATACGCACAAGGGAATGACAATTAGACTAACGTGCACATCTTTGCATTGTGGGAGGAAACCGGAGGAAACCCACCCACCCCTCCCAAAGTTCTTTGGGATAGACTCCAGTCCCCATGCGAGGACTGCGAGAGATGGATGGGGTCGGTGTACGTGTTATGTTGAGTCTCCCATGGAAAATAAAAAATGTATAAATCTGGTGTGGGCTTTTAGTTGCAAGACTGACCGAATTAATACAATGGGAGAATTGGATCCCATGACTTATGAGATTAGGTAACTCCATGATGAAACTACAACATTCACAACAATATATTCATTTATATAGGATAAGCCACAATCATCCCAACCTTCTTTCTAGCTACCACTTTAGTCCAAATATGGAACATGGAGGCCAGTGGTGATTACCATCGTATTTATTTCCATTTTTACAACCGCATTAGGACCTCCAGTCAACATTTTAAATGTACATTCACACACTGGGGGCAATTTGGGGACCAGTTAACCTAATCTGCATATCTTTTGGAATGTGGGAGGAAACTGGAGTACCCAGAGGAAATCTGTCAAGCAAACTCCCATGGACACGGTCCTCGAGGCGGGAATTGAACCCACAACCTGGAGGTGCAAAGCAACAGTGCTAAGCACTAAGTCATCATGCATCATCGCTATTCAAAATAATTAAATGTAAATAAGATCATAACAATGTTAAGGCGTGTAACTGCAGAGCAAAAGTTCCTACAGTGACGATACTCAAGTCTTAATCTCTGTAATTCTGACTATGTTTGTGTTTGACCTTTTCAGATTTTCATTTATGGCTTTGTGTCCTTATCAGCCTGATATTTGTCAGGTATCTCTGATAATACAGTGCCAGTTTCGCTGGCTGCAATTACAGATTTTTGCATTGCTGGCATTTAAAGTAGAAACATTTACAGTAACAGCTAGGTCTACCACTAAAATGTTGATATAAAATCTCGAGACAGTGACGACAGGAACCATTTTTGCAGCGTGTCATGTCAGCAAGCTGGTTATTCCGTTCTGTTAAAATGCTGGGTTGAAATCAAATTGCTGTGAAATTGAATCTGATGTCATTATGGAAATATCTGCTGCTATGCACAAATTCAGTTTTTAGAAGGGAAATGAAGAGCTCGTTTGATTGCATGTGGCAGAATGTGCAGCTACACTTCTTGATAAAGTATTCGTAAAAGCACTCTTTTGCTTGTGCTGCTCAATGTTAGGAAGTGCATACTGAGAAAATATACAAATGATATAATTCAGGGAATAAAATACTGTCAATGGTTAAAGTTATGATTCTATTTCTATAATCCATCATTTTATTTGAATTACAAAATTGATACCAAACTACAAAAAATATACGTATAGTTGGATTTACTTGATTTTTATTTTTTTTTTTTAATTAACTCAAGTTTTGTGGTGTGTTACACCTGAAGTCTGCATAACACCTCGCAAAATAGTTGCTACCGAATACATGAAACGAAAAGAGTTATCACACGTCAGGAAGTCAGAAACCTGGTGACAAAGAGCACAAATAATAGCTCGGCTTCTCTTCGAACTCCGTGTGCCAGACTGCCTTGATTCAGTCTCTTTCCTTGGTCAGTCAGTTTCCACTAGAGTATTGTATAGGCTACGGTGTGAGTCATTGGGTCTGTTGTTTGTTTGTGTGTGTGTGTGTGTGTGTGTGTGTGTGTGTGTGTGTGTGTGTGTGTGTGTGTGTGTGTGTGTGTGTGTGTGTGTGTTTTAAACTAGTTGTTGTGCTGTTCAATAATGCATGTGCTGCACGATCAATAAATCAGTGCTCTAAAAATGTCAACCATCTCACGTTTTTCTATGCAAAGATTTTATTTTTAAATGTCTGGTAGGTTTGAAACGTGTCGATTTTAAATAAAAGGTAGGCATGTGCCTAACCCTAACCCTATCATGTACCTAATAAATTAAGTGTTCTTTCACTTTTAAGAGAAAAATATTACTAATTGATCAAGACGTACCAAAATAATGTACATTTTTGCTTATTTTTAACATTTATTTATACTCATGCATTGAACAAATTTCGACATCTATTAACCTACACTAAACAAACTGGCATTGTGTCTTAACTGATATACTTGTATGAACTATTCCAGACTGTCACTGAGTTTCATTATTACAGTAAATCATGTAGACTTTAAAACTATCAAAATGTCTGTTTGCGTACCAGTCTAGATAAACAAATTCTTTTTTGGGCGTTCAAATCAAACCAGGACTTATTTTAATTGCACAGAATAACAGTACACCGTTATGAGAGTAAGAACTCGTGCACTTGTGCACTAATGCACTTAGCCAGCATTTCATACAGTAAGTGCTTGGATCCCATCGAGGTAGAAAGTTTTCTCAGTGTGCCGTGAGCCATGATCAGGCCTCCCAGGAACTCCTTTAAGCATGTGGAAATAAATAAGTAATCATTTGGATTTCAAGGATTGACTGGGAATGACTGCAGTGAGCTCTGAGCCACCTTGGCCAGGATCGTCATTCATGGACATATGGCCTTTATTTAAACTTTTGCACCATTCAAACGTTTTACTGCAGTCTTGGAGTCTCATCACCATAATCTGCTTGAAATCTTCTGTAAATGTCAATCGGGTTTTAATTGGAAAATTCATCAAAATGAAATTTCATCAAAAGTCCCGGGTTGACTTGAACGCCTCCGAGTTTTCAATATGTGACTCAGAATGCATAATGACAGCACGCATTATTGTTTATGAAATCACTAAAGATTTTGATTTGAGACCAATGCAGATAGGGATGTTTTGGCTCTGGCCAGCGATCTAGTTAATGTCGCACTCAATCCTCCAGATGTACATAAGGCACACAGGCAAGTGTGTAAATAATGCTGTTGGCATTGCCAGTGCTTCTGCATGCATGAGCAAAGTTCTGCCTCAAATATAACCAAACCGCTCGTCTTCATTCGGAGCTGTATTACTATCCCACCGTGAATAACTGTTATATAGGTATGCGCCACGTTGTGTTTTATTCAGTGTGTATTGTTTGAAGCTGCAAGTGACAACAGAATGAGATGCACCCTTTCGAAACCACCTCCTGAGTGTTTGAAAAGATGTGTCAAGAAATGCTTGCTCACGCCTCCCAGTGCTGCTAAGTCAGTCCAAGAAATCTTTGTGTAGTTTTTAGTTGCATATAACACACAATGTTTGTTAGATAAAATAGAATTAATGTAATCAAATTGTACAATAGTTATAAAGGTAAAAAAAAAAAAAAAAAGCAATTTTTTTAGGATGGTTCATGGCTTGGAGCTAAGAATGAAAATTCATAATGTCTACAGACGTGGCCAAACGTTTTACGAATGACACAAAAATTAAAAGTCTGATGCTTCAGTGTTTTTTCGTCAGATGTTACTATGGTATAGTGAAGTATAATTACAAGCATTTCATAAGTTTAATGCTTTTATTGACAATTACATTAAGTTTACGCAAAGAGTCAATATTTGCAGTGTCAATGAACTTCTGAGCCACATCCTGACCGATGGCGCAGCCCATTAATGCTTGGAGTTTATCAGACTTTGTAGGGTTTTGTTTGTCCACCTGCCTCTTGAGGATTGACCACAAGTTCTCAATGGGATTAAGATCTGGGGAGTTTCCAGGCCATCGACCCAAAATTTCAACGTTTTGGTCCCCGAGCCACTTAGTTATCACTTTTGCCTTATGGCACGGTGCTCCATCATGCTGGAAAAGACATTGTTTGTCACCAAATTGTTTATGGATGGTTGAAAGAAGTTGCTCTCAGAAGTTGTTTTTGTACCATTCCTTTTTCATGGCTGTGTTCTTAGGCAAAATTGTGAGTGAGCCCACTCCCTTGGCTGGTCATTTCCTCTGATGAATCTCCTTTTCGATCGTTTGGAGCATCTGGAAAAATGATGATTGTCCGGAGAAGAAAAGGTGAGTGCTGCCATCATGTCATTCTCAACACTATTGGCTATAGTAGTATTTAGGGTCAATTTCCCAAAACATCTGGCAACAATGTGTTAGAAATTGTATAATGTTCGGTATAATGGCCGAAGCGCCATGCTCAGCATCGAAAAGGTCTTGAAATGCAAATATATACGTAAGTTCGATGTCATCCATTGGGTTCCCAATAGCAGAAAGCTGGACATTGAAGAAGGCAGACAGAAGGAAAATCAAGGATTTGAATTGTGGTGCTGAAGAGAGCTCTGGCTCATACCGTAGACGGGAAATGTGATGAACAGAGAGGTGCTCATTCGCGTAAAACCTGAAATGTCACTAGAAGCAAAAACTGTCAGTAGTCGATTGACCATTTTTGGAAACATAATGTGCACTAAATCGCTAGAAATGGTCAGTGGAGCAAGGAGACCAGGCCAAGGACTCACTGGCTCGACACTGTCAAGGCACACACTGGCAAGAACATCTGTGAATTGAAAGAGTTTGCACAGGTTCACAATCCATGAAGAGCATTAGCCTATGAAATCTCCAAGCGCCAGTCGAGACTGAATGGATAATATGTATATTACATTACATTACATTACATTACATGCAAGTGTAAAGCAAGTCTGACTTCCATTCCCCATGCGTGTAAAATAGCTGTTAAAATGCTAACATGCTTGCAACATTAACATATTTTTAAAATAACATTACAAATAATTAACACCTTATGTAAAAAAAAAAAAAATATATATATATATATATATATATATATATATATATATATATATATATATATATATATATACAACTAAAATATAAAATAATTATTTGTAGTTAGATGTAATAGAATAACACACGCCTCGAGTCTACACTAAGACTGTCGACCAAAAAAAAAAAAAAAAGTTATTTCAATGAAAATACAATTACTTTTAATCTCCAGAGCCATTTAGTAAGTACCTTGCCTGAATAAGAGAAATCCCTCTCTGTGAATCAACGCACACACTGAAACTGCAGAAATTTAGTGGGTTGCGTTAAATTTACTGAGTTGAAATTGTCACATTTTCTGCACTGTTAAGATTTCATAACCTCCGCTACTTCATGTCCTTCGGAACGGGTGCCGCTCAGCCCAGCTGCCTGCTGGAGAAATCCATCATCATAGAGTCTCTGCTCTGACATGAATGCCAGGGATATAATGAAAGCACTTGATCAAGTCTCGGAGGGGGTGGAAATGGGTTCAGTTGGCACTTCTTTATTTTTTCAGCATAATTATCAGCTTGGCTTCATCTGCATGAATGGCTCAGAGTGTCGAACACGAACTGATGCAACAGCGCGGCAACAGGAACCTTCCTGGGATGTTCAGAAATCGGTGTTACTGAGATGAACGTGTTTGTTGCGAGTTGATGAAAGTTTCAAGGAGAGCAGGCGCACGGGTCTTAATTAGGTCCGTATATTTACTGACTCACTGTCGCGTAGCTCAAGGATTAGTGCAGAATAGGCTGTAAGTTACCCAGCGTGTAATGACCGGTAACTGAAGTCCACTTCACATTCTTTAGTACTTTGTTATTGAACAGGATTTGAGTTATGATGTGTCTTGTTCATCCTATATTACTTCCCAAACAGGGTTTTCAGACTGACCGTGCTCTCTTACGATCGACTCAGAGAACCAGTACTCAGAGATATTTGCTGTTATAGGCTTCAACAACACGTTTAAATGAAAAAGTCGTTCTGGATAAATGGAAAATGTAAACAGTAGTTTACTGTACGAATAAGATTTCTGTATGGCTTTACAATAGTGAAAAATAATAGTTTTTAAACATAGAAACACATTCGTCATCGCGTCAGTGTTCCCATGATAATAATAAATCACTTGTGTGCTTTCGAGTCATCCTTCTTCATCAGTCATATCCCGAAACCATGGAGATCTATTTTTAAGTTGAACAAAGAGATCTCCAAGCGTCATGCGCACCCAGCGTCTCTTCACTGTAAAACCCAAATCAGAAAGCGTCAAGCGTATATAGCGTATATATAGACATCACACGGAACTTCAGTCGGCTCCAGACTTCGTCCACGGAAATGAAAAGAAATCAGAGTATTACATGTGCAGTGAAGAGTGATACTTTCAACTTAAAGATATAAAGATGAGCTATAGATTTATGTGATCCGAATTAATATACAGTACAGTACAGCCAACCTTGGAGAGGATAACGGCGGAGACCTTCATCTTGCGGGGTGTAAAAAGATATGAGCGGATTATGAGTGCATGAAACTTTTTTTTAAGTTCCGTTACACAGTGCAAAGTTTGTGCATGTGGACTTTTCTTCTTTCAGATTTTCATTAGGGTTCAGAGTAGAGGCTGAGAAAAAAAACACTGATGGTGATTTCTGTTAGTTTGAATATACATTTAGGCTCATTGTCCCGTTGAAATATTCATATATACCATGTATGGAGCCTATTTTGTTTCATCAACGATGCTTGTGATGCTTATTTAAATCAGAATCAGGATCTCCTCTCCCAAAGTACGAGGGAGTGTTCAAGTCAAACCAGGACTTTTGGTAGTGCGAAATAATAGAGCACAGTCATGGGGGTAAAAACTACATTTATTTCTCTATATAATCCCCTGCCAATGACCAATGCACTTATCCCAGTGTTTTTATAGTGCTTGGATACCATCAAGTCTTCTCAGTATGCCGTGAGACATGATCAGACTGCCTGCTTCGTGTCCTGCATGAAATGCTGGCCTCCCAGGAACTCCTCCTTTAAGCATGTGGAAATTAATAATTTGGAATTCAAGGACTGACTGGGAATGACTGCAGTGGGCTCTGAGCCACCTTGGCCAGGATCGCCATTCATGGCCGTTATTTAAACTTCTGCCCCATTCAAATGTTTTACTGCAGCTTAAAGTCTCATGACCTTAATCTGCTTGAAGTCCTCGGTAAATGTCAATCGGGTTTTAATTTCATTCCCCTGAAAGTTCATCAAAATTCCCGGGTTGACTTGAACATCTCTAAATGTAAAATTTAGAGTTTTCGATGTGTGACTCAAAAAAGAATAATGACAGCAAGACATCATGATCAGTGTCCCACAGACAGATGTGTCTCCTCCACAAGTTGGTGACAAGTTATCCATTGATTTTTCAAGGATCAGGGGTTCCGCTCTCTTAATGTTCACGGGAACAACAGCAGTGGTCTCTGAACCACATCGTCCGGGGTCGTTCAAGGAGGTACTGCCTTCTTTAAAACATTTGCATCATTCGACTATTTCACTGCGGCTAAGCGTCCCATCACTGTTCTCTGCATGAAGCCTTGTGTAAATGACCATCAGATTTACACCTTCATTCACTAGAAATTTCCTCACAAGTCCTGGTTTGACTTGGACACCCAAGATACTAAACAAACCAGATAAGTGCACAGATTGTTAACAATATTCAAGAAGACAGACAATTAAGGGAAATATTAAATGCATAAAGAACTATATGATAAACGATTATGGGCATAAAGATTTCTTTCTGACCTGCTATGATCGTTATTGTCACAGCTGCACAAACCTGCAATGCTCCTGAGCTCAGAGTAAAAACTCAAAATCATAGTTTAATGGGGAAAATGAAACAACCAGAAATCCAGGTAGAAAAAAAAAAATCATGTAATCTTTGCCAGAGATCTAACACGGGCACACAGAACAATGCCGAGGATCGAAAATCGTCAGAGCAAAGCGCGGTCAAAAGTCAGACACACATCCACCATGCAAAACAAGGCTTAGTCTGGCAGGTCTTGGATACACTGGCTATTATTCTTTTCCGAAGTAATCTAAAGCAATGGCCTCCATCATACACACAGGGTAATAAGCAACAAGAGAGTGTAATATGGAGGACTAAGAGGTCAAAGAGAATTGTGCATTATTCATTATCAAGTGGCAGCACTGGGGATGTTGTGTGGGCATTACAGGGAATCAGAAGTAGAGAAAAAGGAATGAATTAAAAGTGTTTAATGAAATATACATAGATTATTACTTTCAGCACACTATTGATAGATGACAAATTACTAACTAATCCGGCACCGTAAAACAGACAGGCAAATATTGATACAACGGATCAGATAAAATACGCGTTCAATTCCATTTTCAGGCCATGGGCAAAATATTTTATCAACAACAAACAATTATGCGCGTGAGATGTCAAAGCAGTAAAATGTATTTGCACAGGCAAAAGTGAATTGTAACACTGGAATAGCCTGGCGTTCAAATTCAATATCATTAATGCAATAAGCTGACAGATTTGTTTTTATTAGTCTTCCGTTCTGGAGTGGTAACAAACATCCATGACGACATCTATAGTCGAATCCCTTATCTCATTTTCATGGAGGAAATAACACTGCCATTCAAATAGGACCTTGCCTTTAACTAGGATGGAATCGATTGGCTCTTTGTAAACAGGAATGCACTGGCAGGATCGGATTGCTTCCTGGGAAGCAAATAAATAAATAAGTAAATAGATAGATAGATAAATGCATAAAAAATAAATAAAGGAAGGCAAACATGAGAAGACCTGTTGAAATATAATGAGTACATTGTTGTCCTTGGGGAACAGGTTTGGACATAGGAGAGGCTGATGTGCAAGGCATACATGGAGCAAAACCATGCCAGGCAATCTGATCATGTGGCTAGAACACACAGGGAGGTAGGGTTGTGTCGTAGGGTGTGTGTTTGTGTGTGATGGCGCAGGCATCAGCGATGGCCATCTGAAAGCCGTGTGTCCTTCCGAGAGCTACCTCTTAATGTAACAGTCATTTCATTCATTTAACAGTACATGTAGTACTCAGGGAGTAGGACCTGCTGGTCTCAAATCAGCATGAAGAGGACACCTCATCAATCCCGAGCAACAGAACCAAAAGCCATTTGCACACTGGATCATTGCAGTAATTGAGGCAAGTTTAAACTTATTGGATTTAGTTCATTAGATCTGGATCATTAGATCTTCATGAGAGGGGACAACCATAGTTCTGTGGATCTTAATTAAATTTTCTGTGGGATAAAAAAGGCGCCTTGCGTGAGAGCAGAGATCAGACCTCATTTTGCACATCACATGGACATACGCTCGTAATTTTTTTAACGAGTATAAAGTAATAGAATATTTCAATCTGTGCAAGGATAGCATGCCGGGTTTTTTTTTTTTTTTTTTACCTCTGTATGTTTAAAAGAAAAAAGCGCACGCTGGCCAGCAAAGTCTTCTCAAAACTCAAAAATCATTAATTTCTTCATTTATTTCCATGTTAGATCAAACAGTTATTTTCCCCCAATTGTTTTCACTTACTCGTGCTGCAGACTTTATTGATAACATATATGCATGTTATATATGTTATTATGTTATATGTTCATTGTTAATTGACAATTACAATTAATCACCTGTAAAATGGCCTTCTAAGTGTGTGTGTTTCAAAATGCATTTGCTGTATGCTAAATGTGCATCCAACTCCACCAACATCTCCACTACTAAATCACAATCAGCAATCAATGCAGTCAGTGGAACCGTTCATTCACAAAAAAATATACTTAGCTTGTTTTATTAACCAAACTTTCAAAGGTTATTTCCCAAGAATATTTTAAGTTGTAACTAAGCACGAGTCCTTGCACTAATATACTAAGTGTATTACTGTAATACTTTGTGGGACTAAATTGACCCACCTTCCAGTTTTTAAAATGATGTTTTAAAGTTATATTTTGGGTGTTAGAGTAGTAGACTTTTTCTATTATAGTTCAATAACATATATATTTTTGTACTTTAAAGTCTAATACTAGGTGTGTGTAAAATATATACACAGGCTGGGTAAAAAGTAAGTAAAACCTGGTAAAAATGGAAGTAAATCTTTAAATTTCTATCATTTCTAATTTCGACCGGTGGCATCAACCAGTTTCTTAAACGTCTGGGGATGGAATGCACTCTTGAAGGAATTAGTTTGGGATATTTATATATTTGGGATCCTCCTGAATCTGTGTCTCCAGTGTGTCCTGCAGCATTTTCCAGGACATTGGCTGGGACGACATGGACCTCATGAATGGCCTCCAAGAAGTCCAGAATTTACTCCATGTGATTTTTCTTTTTTTTTCCTGTGGGGCTACGCAAAAGGAGAAGGTATACAAGACAAAGCCTTACACACTGGAGGACTTGAAGGAATGTACAATTTACTTTAAGTCGATTTAGTAGATAAATAATAAAATAATCAGTTAAATTATAATTTTTTTTTGTACTGATACCAAAATATAATTATTTTAATTGGCATTGCAGTTCAGAACAAAACACATCATATTCATCTGGGAAGTTTGAGATTAGAATTTGTGTTAGGCAGCCTCCCTGATTATTTTGATTACAGTATATTTGATTTTTATTAAAGGATATTTTTGACTTATTATGTTAAAACAGAGAGAGGGAGAGAGAGATTTTATTTTTTTATGTGAAAGACTGCTGTGAATTAATACAAGCCCTTGACTATTGATACTTCTGTAAATTTGAAGCTTGGTAACTTTTACTTGAGTTAATATTAGCCCTAGGGAATCTCTACTTTTACACAAGTTCAGAATATAGAATATAGTTGGGTATGTATATATTATATTATATTATATTATAATATAATATATAGGGTGAGATTTATTTTCTTATTATTTCAACAGACACATGAGCAGGCACACGGACATGGAAGTCAGAATCTTTCATTCACACTGAACACACAGTCAAATAACTGACACCTAATTAAGACTTGACAGGACCCTCTCAATACCAAACCCAATCACGACGTTAGTGGTAGCCCTTAAGGGATCGAGATGGCGAGTAGAAATTTATCATTTTAGACAATCAATAGCAGAGACATTTTCTTACTATGGAAGATGCTATTTACTTCACTAAACATCTCAAGCTAAAATATCTAGAGCCTTCAAGGCGTTTGGCACATGAGAGGAGATGTCTGCATCTCACTGCCTTGAAGACTAAATACTGCTGCATTATTTATAACTCAATAAAGCTTGTAGTGGGGAAAAAAATGTAATGTGAGGAAAATGCATGTGGGAGAATCATTGACTGTTTCAGTAAATATTGCAGGGTTGCCAGAATTGCCAGCGGCCAGTATATTAATCTATACAGTACACGCAGTCATATCCCTAATGCTGTGGAGTGGATAAACATTTCCAAACAATGTTAAACACTTAAAGTTTTTTTTTTTTTATAATTGTTCCAGGGTTTATTGAGTTAATTGAGTTATTTAGTACACCGGTCATTTATATAGTCGTACAGTGAGAAGGCTGAAACCGGATTTCTCATCTCAAGGCCAGTGGATTCAAATTCTTTTCAATATTTTTAAGTGAATTTTGGTATTTTTTGAAAACTGGAATGCTTATGCAGCATTTTTTAAAGAAACCGAGAGATGAAAATCTCAGTAGGACTGAGGTAATAATGCATACAGTATATACGTGCAACAGGACCACTGGTATACCACAGAAAGGGAGTGTGAGTATGTAGGGTTAGTGTATGCAGTTGGCATAAGTCATATGGTATGGCTGTTCTTTGATTTTTTATTATTATTATTATTATTTTATATATATATATAAAAATATATATTTTTTTTTTAAGTTGTTTACTCACTCACTGACTTGCTTATCATCTCTAATGCTTTATCTTGTATTCAGGGTAATGAGGGGCCTGGAGCCTATCCTAGGAGACCCAGGGTACACCCTGGACAAAGTGCCAATCAATCGCAGGGCACACACATGCATACATTTACACACTCCGGGCAATTTGGAATGCCAGTTATCTGATCAAGGATCTGCATGTCTTTGGACTGCACGCAGGAGTTTTCCAGACGTGACACAGGAATCGAACCCTCAACCCTAGAGGTGCAGGGCGACAGTGCTAACCACTAAACCGCTGTGCCGCCAAGTTGTTTATGTAATTATTGAATATATTTTAGCAGTAAATTTCCCCCCTGTCGGCTCACTCCTGTGGAGAATCACAGCCGTGCCAATATTCAATACAACTGCACTCTTCCAAGATATTGCTTTTATAGAATAGTTCTATAAACAAGATATTAATCTCAAATAAGTGACATTTCTGACAGAATTCGACTAAATGTTCGGTGTATTTTTGTTCCAGTAGCGGGAAAAGATTGCAGAGAATCCACACTCACGTTACAGCATATCGGCTAGCTGACGAGAGCTAGATCTTATTGATTTTGGACATTCTTCTTAATGGTGCTTGCTGTAAAATTGCCATCTCTTCACTCTTTTTATCGTCAAGTGATGATCCTCCATATTTTGTGGCAAACGTTATATTCCTGGAAAGTATTGTTTGCCAATTGTATTTATGATGCCACTAACACTACTGTAGTAATGGTTTCAAAATAGGAAGTGGAATTATACATGGTGATAACAGATGAAGAAAGTGAATACAACATTTGTAGGTGTGTGTGTGTATATACTGTATATGGGGTAAGGGTCTGTCCATGTGCCATCAGGCACGTCGGGCGACAAATACTCCCCTCCCTGGAGAAATATCCATCATCTTAGTGGCAGTTGGGTGCCAGCTCGACCCCGATTGTATCTGAGCAGTTGAAGATTAATGACCTTGCTCAAGGGCCCAACAGTGCTAGATTCGGCAGTGCTGAGGCTCGAACTGGGGACCTACAAGCCTACAAGCTCTTTTTTTTTTTTTTTTTTTTTTTAAATCAAATTAATGGACCAGAACTTAAAATCGTACAAAATATAAATTCAGTCAAATTTAAAACCTAATGTAACCTTTAAAAGAGAATCTAAGTGCTATCATTCTAACTACAGTACATTATATCCAAGCAACATTTAAATCAATAGATAAATCATATCACAGTCAGCACAATTTAATTAAATAACTCCCTAATAAAGTGGGAAAGCGTCCAAACAAGCAACAATCTGTATGCTGGACTATGCTATATCATATATTTGCAGGACCCACTACATACATCATAATGGTTCATTTTCCTCCACATGAGACAGAGCCAAATCCTGGAAATGCGCACAGCATGTTTCTGAAAAAAAAAAAAATCAAATTAGTCTTTCTTAAAGAATGATTAATTTCCTCTGTACTCAACAGCATTGCAGAAGCTCAGGGTGTCATTTTCATGCTGAGCAGCTTTTTATATTAAGGATCAAATGGGAACCAGTCAGGGTTGCCAGATAGTTTCTAGTAAAGAAGCCAGAACGACTGGACTTCTTTCCAAACCGAATCACCCACCCGATTCGACATCAACCGGCTCTGAACTTCTATCTGCCAGCCCCTGGCTACATATTTCATGCCATTAAGCGCCAGCATGGGCGAATTAAAAGGCGGTATAGAGCAATCTTGGAAACAGTGGTCTGATCTTGATGCATACTGTATATTGGTGCCACCTAGAGGATCTCATCAAAGGAAGTATTCTAGTACCATTTTGACTGATACCCTTCAAGATACCAGGAAGATTAGGGATTATCCATATATGCTTGATCAATCGATTGTATATGATCATATCATATAATAATAATAATCATATTATTGAGATTTTATATAGATCATCTATCTATCTAACTCTATCTAGCTACCTATATCATTTATATATAGATTATATAATACATAGAGATTTATATATTTATCATATCTATATATATTTCTAGAGAGAGAGAGAGATACTCTTGAGAGTCATAGTAAAACAATGCAGTGTTAGTTTGTGTCATGGCTAGATAAATACTATTTAATAATTATATTTAATCAATTTAATAAATAGTCATATGGATTAGAGATAATAAGAGAAATAAGATAATCAAAAAATAATGAGATAGAGCTTGCTGCAACAACGACTGTAAAGATGTCTAATGTGTGGGTTTTACAAGTTAATTCACAGGATAATTAAATTTTGAAAATGACATTTGTGAAAACGTTTCTTATTTTTGTCTGAAGGTTTGCTGTCAAGGTTTTTTTTTTTATTTCTGTACCTTAAATTCAGTATAATAAATGCATATTTCCCCAAAACCATAACAGACTTAATACACATAATAAAATGGCATAAAACGTATCAGCGGACAAAAATTCTGGTTGAGGATGTATTATTATACTGCACATTTTTCAATCATCAATATTTAAACATTGATCTGTGCTGCCTGGCAAGGATAGGGAATGGGTTTTGGCTGAAAAACTAAGCCACAAGCTGCAATTCTAATCGTGGCCTACTTTAGATATTGTAGTGTGTGTGTGTGTGTGTGTGTGTGTGTGTGTGTGGTCAAACAGGCATAGACACACTCTATCTCAGCACAGTGCTGGGTTGTAATAATATCTTGCTGCTAGCAAGCGAAGCAACATGTTTTTGCTCATCTGTGGAAAAACCAAGCCATGTCTTTGTGTCTTATCTGGAGTGAAGAGTGACGGCTCAGTTTGTCTCCATGGCAAGTAACACTGCTAATCAGTATCTGAGCCATGTTTGAATCTCAACATTTCTCAACAATGATTTAACTTTTTTTGCATCTGCTCTCTTTCTACATGATTAAAAGCAAAGCCAGGTTATTTCCTTATCCCTGAACAGGGTTCCAACTTTTAAAATGAATGACATCAATAAAGCTCTCTGTCCTTCTGTCTTTGGCTCTTTTTTTTTCTTTTGTATTTAGTATTCTTTCCTTGTTTTAAGAGGCATTGGGGAGAAGTGTCAGGCTTCTTGTCTCCAATCATGACCTAGTCGCTTGGGGTAATAGGTGCCTTTAGTGCTCGTCCTAAAACCAGATAAAAATAAAAGGGTGGCTTCAGGAAGGGCATCAGGGGTGGGGCAGGACTGAGGATCGGATGATCTGCTGTGGTGTCCCCTAATGGGATCA
The DNA here is from genome assembly GCA_011419295.1 of Clarias macrocephalus. Taxonomy (NCBI): domain Eukaryota; kingdom Metazoa; phylum Chordata; class Actinopteri; order Siluriformes; family Clariidae; genus Clarias; species Clarias macrocephalus. The sequence continues at coordinate 21,626 of JAAGKR010006127.1, forward strand.
GCTGAAAGAATGGTGGCATTTTGTTGTTGTTGTTTTTTTGCTGAGAACTGAGAAGGAGAATGAAAAAAAAAACAGGATTTGTCCATGTAATCATATAAGGAAAAAATTTTTTAATAATAATAATAATTTAAAAAATCATAACTTAATAAATCAAGACAAATTTAAACAAGCTACTGTTGAATATTTAATTTACAATGATTTGCAAAAATTCATTTCCTAAAGTGTTCTTTACATTTTAAGTGATATAAATGAAAAGAAAATGTGCCTCCTTTTTATTTATTTATATGGTTTATTGTTTTTTTTTGTTGTTTTTTGCTCATCTGAAAAAATGTGATCTATGAATGAAAACTGTAATTCAATCCAAACCATGAAAAGATGTATTACATAAGAGAGATGGGAGAAATAAAATCGATTCAGTTCCATATTCTTTTTTTTTTTTTTTTGGATTTTTCCCAGATTTTCTCCCTAATTTAGTCGTGTCCAATTCCTCCCCGTCACTAGGGGGCTCCCACATTAAGACTGCTACTACCACTCAATCGCGTTTCCTCCGAACCACATGACGCCAGCCGACCGCATCTTTTCAAACTGCTCGCTCGCGCACCGTTGGGGGCGGCGTAACACACTCGGAGGACAGCGCTATCCGCTCCCTCCGCTTGCGTGAGCTCACAGACGCCCCTGATTGGCTGTAGAGCCGTGATTAATGTGGGAGCACTAAGTACCTCTCATCCCTCCCCTCTGAGAGAGCTCGGCCAATCAGCTCTCTCTAGACCTCCCTAGACCTCCGGCTGCGAGAGGTTACAGCATAGGGCGAGCACTTTACCACTGCGCCACTCAGAGGCCCAGTTCCATATTCTTTTGTGTGACAATTCACGCATGGCCACACATGGCTCCAAAATATATTTTTATATCTTTTTTCAACCTTTAATTTATATATATTTGCATTTGTAGTGGTAAAACGTTGCCATTCCTCTGTAATGCTACAGGTGGCGCTCTAAACTATTCACACAACTACATTGTCCATTACATAGCCCATTCCTTATCCTTGCTAAGTTTGTTTAGAATTGTAACAAAATCTGAAATATCTAACTGAAATTAACATAGAATTTGAAAGTCGTGAAATTTACATATACATCGCATGACTCATCCAATCAGTGCCTAGGTATCATGATATTATATCAGCTGGCCCTGGTGATTCACATCCCTATCTATACATATAATAAAACTGTAAAGTTGGATGTCTGTACAAAAAGTATTTGGGGGACGCAAGATGAGTAATAGAAGACATCGAGATGGTTTGGGGGATTTTTGTCTGTAATCACATAAAAACTGAATGAATTTTAATGGGGTTCTCACAGGTTTAAGCTACAGGTTTAACTTGAGGTAACAGACAGTACAGTATATAGCCTTTAATTCATCGCAATCAGGCCACGGGAAGAGAAGATATGCTACTTTTGACATTTAAATGAAAAACATTATTGTATTTAAAAGGGGGGGGGGGGGGGAGCAACCTTAATATCATTATCATTAGTTAATTCCAAAATTCAACAGATGACGCTGTACATTTTTTAAAACAAGCTCATGAGCATGCAATGAAATTCCACACAAACAACGTCACAGGCACAGCTAGTAATACATTTATACTGATCATACCTCTAACAATCCTCAAACATCTCCCAAGTTTGTAAAAGTCCACTTAAAATAAGGCTTTGTGAAAGTAGAAAGCAAAAACATGTGGTGTCTCAAAGAAGAAAACAAACAAGATGTTATTAAGAGCGATTTTTATTAATAATGCCAGATTTGCCAAATATACACCTAATATACCAGTCTGGTTATTACATGTTATACATCTATATTACAAAAAAGAAAAAAAAATAGGTCTATTAGGATAGGATTCACATGAGGCCATTCCAGAACGGATGCTTTTTCTTCCAGAACTTAACAATTTAAAACAGATCAATATTCAGATGTGTTTCGGCATTCTGAATTGTAGAATTATACAGCATATGGGAAACCATTCAAAGATAGTCATCGGTTTATTGAGCAACACTCCTGCTTCATGGGCTGTTTGTAAAACATGGGGTGTAAAGGAGCCTGCATATCTCAGGACAACAAAGATATATATTAATTATACTCAACATTGTCCTCGTAACATAATCAAATTTACCCTGATTTATTCATGTGAGAATGTAAAAAGCGTGTGAAAAAAAAAATTGTCACAGGAAAAAAATATATATATATAAATGAGAATAAAAACCAGTTACAAAGTGGTTAAGATTCTTCTAATCTAATTCTTCTAATAATCTGGAGACTTGTGTAAAATGTAAGACACCTTTACAGTTAGTTTAATTAAACTAGCTCCATAGGCAAAATCCAGTCGATCGAGTCATTAAAGTGCTTTAAGCACCAGCGCAAATCTCTGTCAGGTGCAACTGTTTAAAATATGTATATACTGTATAATAAGAAGTACGAACAAGAATTAAAACAAATGAGAGACGAATGGATTAGTTCACAGCAGAGAGGCTGATGTATACATTGTACAGTATTTCCACTTGCTTCAGTGCATGAATTAAAAAGAAACGCTGCAAATTTAATAGCAGGGCCAAAAACAAATGAAATGCAAACAAAATCCTCGATTTAATAGCGCATGCCACAGAACAAAAACGCACCTGGCTTGAACTGGCCCGAGGACTTTTTCCTTCGAGTCCTTGCATACGGATGTCTTAACTACTTTGAAGTCCTTGTAACACTAATTCATTCCTGAGAGTGAGACAAGAGCCAAGGAATCAGACACACAGGTAGTTTTGACTTTGCCCAAAGACATGCAATTCCAATTTTGCTTTTTTTCCTTCAGAGCTCAACGTTGTTCTTTTGGAGGGGGGCGGCAAGCAGAAAAGCAGAAAGCGCTCCGTTATTCAACAGGAATGTTAAATCAGGTGAGTACATTTCAGGGAAGTCGAGCGCACGCGGCAGTCATTCAGCATAAAAGAAAGACATAAGACCTACAACATATATATTTTCAACCAAAACATGAAATGCATTATGCTGGAAGGGGGAAAAACAAAAACAAAAAAACTAAACAAACATTTAAAAAAAAAAAACACCATCCTGGTGTTTTGCAGTAAACAGCAAATAAAGCAAGAAACTTATCAGCTATGAGATGAGTAATAAATTTCACAGATTACATCAGTATGTCAGTGTATACAGTGATTACGCACCTATGAGACTCTAGTAAATCTGCAATGCCCTAAAGTTTGAAATAAAGGATTTAAAAAAAACAGAATTTAACATAAATACAATCCAAATGACTGAGAAAAATCTGAAATCCTGTATCTTATCTTTAATATTAATAAATTTCTTCTCTTTTTTCCAGTGATTATTATTTTTATTTTTTTTTTTTTTTGTTCATCCTCCTCTTGCATTGACTAAATATTTTATAACGTAGATGCCTATGCTGGTTAAGCTTCCTGAACTCAAATCAATACTCATGTCTGCACAGTAAAGCTTCATTCACTTAGAAAAGTGTCAAATTCAGAACACTATCAATTGATACAGCATTAATAATGCATGACTTAAACATAGCCAGAAAAGGGTAAGAACTTAAGCTTGTATGTTGTTGTTGTTTTTTTTTTTCTTTTCTTTGTACAGTCACGACAGGCAGAACTCACAGCTCATCGATACACTTGGGCGTTTTTAAAAACGTCAATAAAAGATCCAAGCCTCCCCATCATCAGGTCAGCATATTGCATGATTCAATCACAGAAAATAGAATACCGTATTTGCACAGGGGAGGGGATTCATGTAGGGTAGGCAAAAATCGCAACCTGGGGCAGGGTTAAAGAACTACGTGACCCCAAATCCATGGGGGGCTTTCCCACATTACCACATGTGAGTTTTAATTAGTGCAATTTCCAATATCGTAGGAGACTTGCGCTGTAAAAAAAAAAAAAAAAGTTCATTATGAAGAAGTTCGACCCTGTTTGAAAAAAAATAATAATAATTACCTGAAGGTGGATTGCAGCAGTTGAAAAAGTAGGTGGTTCGTGTCTCTTTGTAATGATCTTATAGATTGTTTTTTTTTTTTATGTAGATGGTTTTGAGTTGTCGATATGCGATACATTCTTAATAAATCTGCCAAAAAGGCTAAATACAACACTTCACACTTAACTACGCTTTAATAGATAGTACACCGTGTATTAGGTTGTGAATCATGGCTAGATTGTCGATTCAATCAGATTTCTGGCCACTGCGTTTTTCAATTCGATGACAGTACTAACGATTAATTGTCTGATTTGTCTTAAGCAGCTGGACTTCTGACAGGTTTTGAAGTATTAAAAGGATACAAAGTATTTAACAAGTATTGAAGAAAAGCGTTACGTTGTTTAAACGTCATCTCTCGCTCAAAGCAATAATCTTGTTTTCCCGCCAATCATCTTCTCCACACTTTATCCAGTAGGTGGCGGTGTTGCACCAACTGCATGATGAAGAAGAGGCAATAATCCCACAAAAGGAGAGGTTTACAAGAAAATCTAAATGGGTTGTTCGCTATAAAAATTGTCAGTCGATTCAGAATTTAAAAACTGGCCCATTGATTCCCTTAATTGATTCGATGGACAAAAATCGATTAAATTGTATGAATAAATGATTTAAACGCACCAAACACGGGTATCCAGATTTGCAGTAAAAAAATTTTAACAAAATCTGATATCGGGATAATTAATAAAAATCCGGATACTTCCAGAATCGCAATATAAACCGATTCAGCACATACGGTAGATATTGTGATAATATCACATAGGGAGTCCCTGGTGATTCCCATCCCTAGTAAAGTGTGTAATTTCGTAGCAAGTGCGTGACGGTTCAGCATTTTGGCATGGTTTGTAGTGGAGTCGTCGATGGATACATCGCGAGTGTAATAACATCGTACCATTTTGTCAGTGATTTGAGGCACGTGACGTCGCAGAGACGAGCGGCCAAGAAGTTTCAAGAATTTCAATTTGGCGCCTAAAAGTTCAGGAATGTGGGAAAACCCCCGTAGTCTCACCAACCACAGCCTTGTGCAGCAACACTACCCCTATGTAAGCACAAAACAATATCTTCTTTAACTCAACCTGGGAAATAACAGCTAATATGCCAAGATGTTTAAGACGGTGTGTTTAAGAGAATTAAATTTCTGCCATTGCTGAGATAAACACTATTAATGACAACGGAATCGATTTACCTGAGTAAAACAGTTTTATATGTATATTAAAAAAAGATGAGGTGAATGTAGACCAACTATAAGACTAAGGTTTTAAGATGGGACACTTCATTATAGTCCAGGTAGTGCAGATTCTGAACACAGGAGAGAGGAATGAGAGTAGCTACAAGAACTTTTCCTCTCTGATGAGATGAGAAGAACACTATGGCAGAAGAACCATAAAAAGAACCTTTTAACATGTATATATATATTTTTTTTCAGTCATCCAGTATCTGCTCCAGCACCTTGAGCAGGTTCCTCAGGCCGTAGATGTAGCCGTGGTCATGGGCCGTGCTGGGGAAGACGTGGGCAAAGTCGATCATCCGGACCTCCACGTCGGGCGTCTCCTGCGTCTCGTGCTCGCCGGTGTCCGGCTGCGTGAGGCCGTGCCATGCGCTGTTGTCCTGTTGGCTCTGCATGCAGCCCTTCTTGTGCAGGGAGTACATGCTGGAGAGGCTCTGCTCGATGTTGTTGTTGTACTCCAGGACGCCTTCATTCTCCTGCAGGCTCCGGGTGCCGGTTTTCTTCTCCAGCGCCGAGGGAAGCCCCTCGTAGACGAAGAGGAGAGAGCTGGCGTAAAAGTTCAACTGGCTCTGGTTCTCGAACCAGCGAAGGATGCTCTGGACCTTGGCGATGCTTGCAGCGATGACATCTCGGCGGAGGAGGTCGCCGTTGTTGAAGAATTTACACAGTCCTGCATTGAGGAGACAGAGTTAGAATATGGAGGAAAATCTGTTCAGATGAGCTTGTGCCAGAGAAGTTGCATGTTCTCCGCTGTGCTTGGTGGGTTTCCATCCAAATCCAAAGATGAGGTTAATTGGCATCCACAAAATTGTCAGTAGTGTGTGTGTGTGTGCCTTGCAATGAATTTGCAAGGCACGTACTGTAATTCGTGCCTTAACTTTCTTACTCCAGGTCTGCCACTACCATTTACACAGGATAAGTAGTGTAGAAGATGAATGCATACACTCGTAGGACTGTACTGACTATTTAATCAGACTCTATACGCCCACAGACTGATTTATTATTTTTTTAAAGAAAATCCACTTCATATGTATTTACTGAAGTTTAAACCATTTATAGAAGTTGAGGCTTGAAAGCATCACCATCACACTTACAACAGTGTTTGCTTGGAGAAGAAAGTATCCAATCTTAACCATAAGTGATAACGCTCAGGTTTTGCCTTTTTTATCTGTTACCAAAAAAAAAAAAAAAAAAAAAAAAAAAAAAAAAAAGATTTCTCACCCCCCCCCCCCCCCCCCATCATTTTTCATCATCCTAATAATGATAATTAGAGGAGAATGTAGAAGCAATGAAGAAAGAACGTTCCAGCATGCGATGCAAGTTATGCCTAATTACTACAGATACTTAGGACAGCGAGCTACTGATTTATGAGCTGACAGCGATGACGATGGCATTGGTGGTGGTGAAATTCACTAATAAGGAAGCTGACCTGTTCGAGCAGAGCGCACAGATAAGGAAGTGCAAGTGCTAGATAAACTTAAGGAGTAGTGCGCTGCTGAATTACTCTAAACAAGTAGGATTAATCCTATTGGCAAGCGTGGCAAAAAATGGCATTGTGGGTAAAACAGCACTGAGGACCCACATGTCAACTGTGGATTTTTTCTTTTTCCTTTAAATAGCATGAGAATGCATTATAAGTTACGGAGGCACATGGATTAAAGAAATCTTACCATCTTTGATGGTATCCTTCATGAGTCCCCTTCCGTAATGCTGGTCATATGTGTCAAAGCTGTCCAAGCCCACGTTGTACACCTATACAAAATTCACACACACAAACACAGAGCAATGAGAAAAGAAAGAATCTTACTGAGAATGGTTTTAACGAGAGGACGTGAGCTCCCTCTGGTGGAAACAAAACGACATAACACCAGTTTATCAAAAACAATATCCAGACAATATTGAATTCCTTTTAAAAATCAGGGAAGACATTCCACGTCGATGCTCTGCAAATCTCAGTCTGTTAAGAAACTGAGCAAATTGTCTGTAGACTATCCACCAAATCAGTAGTGTAATTGCCACTAATGGCTCGTTTTGCTCTGAAACAGGGCTTAATGGCTCAAAGCTTAGAACACCTTTTTTTCCCTGTGATACCTGCCAAAGAACAAACGGCCTAGGGCGAGATGAAAGCTTTCACACACTCGAGCACGGCTACGTGTCTTGCCATGACATTAAGTGACATTGATGAGACATCATTCACAAGTCAGGATTCGTTTTGCTATTCGTGTGATGCTCTTCATCAGTGCTATAACAAATAATAACCTGTCAGGACATTCATACGTCGAACAGTAACAGAGCCACTTCCGTGTGTGTTATTGTGAGAATGACAGGCCACAACCCCCATGAGTTAAAAAAAAAAATAATGCAGCAACCTGTCAAACAAGCTCTGTAGCTTCGAGTACGTGTTTCCTCTTAGGATATTAAAAACGTCTCAGTCCCGCATAACCGTGGCGGCTGTTGTGTAAACCTCATGATGGGCTGCGGATAAGCACAAGAGAGCCTCCGGGCGAGTCGGCGGACACTGACGAGGACTCTAGGGGAGGTCAGCATGCTGACGGCTGATTTAAAGAGGTCTCTCAGGCCTGCCTCAGTGATAAGTTCATCCTGTCAGGATGATAACGTCCACACATTCACAGACTACTGATGCTCTGCCAGCTCCAAAAGCCAAATTCTCACTGCCGCTCGGTGATAACAAACAGAAAGTGTAGTAAAAATCCTCTCTCTTCCCAAAGATAGATCTGTTTACCAGAGGATATATAATTTATTAGCCCATTAACTCAAAGTGCGGAGTTGAGCTGGATGAACACGTTATGTAACACACAATGCTGAGGCCGTACACTCCGTAGCAATGGGGTCTTCGAACATGATGGATCGCGCTACAGATGTGAATCCGAAGGACCTTTTCTATTAGTTACAGTTATAGTGCTGGACTATGGCACAACAGAGTACTGTATGAGAGGATCTTGCTCTCTGTCCCATTAGTTTCTTCCATTCTTCCATTTTCAGCAGTTAATGCAAACAAATGCATATGCCAGTCTTCACTGATGAGCTGCAGATCATACGTAGACTGTCGATTTGATTCCATTCGCTGGTATTATAATTTATTGATTCTACAGCACTAACGTTTTATTGTCCGATTTGTCTCAAGCATCTACACAGTAAAAAAAAAAAAAAAGGAAAGAAAAAAAGAATCCTACTAGATAAGTGCACTTGACTTGCTCTTGTTCTCTTTAACCAGAGCTCTGCTGTGGAGGATCAGGTCAGAGGGGTGACGGTTGGTCTTTTGGAGCTACAGGAGGATCGTGAACAAGCTGTTGAAGTTGTAGTAGTCTTTGAGAGCTTGTGTGACTATGCAGCAGTGATGTTTGGTCAGGTCTGTGCTCTTAACATTGAAGGTCTAGACATGCACCTTCTATTGGACTTGGAGAGACATGCTCTCCTCAGATTAAGAAACAAACTCTTGTTGCCATGTACTCTTTTTTTTTTTTTTTTTTTGTGACACATTGGGGGGAAAAACTGTTCATCTTTGCTAGTTTTTTTTTTTAAGGTTATGATATTGTAATATAAAAAAATCAGTAAGAGTGTGATAAGCAGCTGGTGGTCTGCAGGTATTTTATTGACCTTTAAACAAAATCGAACCTGTAGATCACTGTTTTATGCAGATCACTGTTTTAACTTAGACTAATTTTGGAAGCATAACAATTTCTTAAACAATGATTGTGGGTTTTAATTGTTGGGATATCGAACCAACAACATAAATGGGCTACAATGGGAGACGACATCCTTTTTAAGAGTAAGTCGAAAAGTTGGGCTAAGTCAACCCTCAAGAAATGTAATTAATTGAGGCCATAACCAATACTACTTGAGCTGACTGTTTCAACTAGAAGCTGAGTCAGGTTTTGAACTTCAGTTTGGCCAGCAAATTTCTCTGAAAGTTGCATAAACTTAAAAAAAAAATTAAGCTGTGCAACTTGTTACTAAACTTTATGGCAGCTTTTTTTTTTTTGCGGTATATATTTCTTATCGCTTTTGTACTATTAAAACGACTAAAAGCTAAAAAAAAAAAAAACATTACATAATTAGTTTTAAAATAATAAATGCAAAAAGGGGAATCAATCCTGAATCAAAAACTGACCAACAAAAGATGCACAGCTCTTGCGCTGTCCCCAAGCATTTACTGATGATTGTAGCTCATGTCTGTAACACGTAGGCGTCACCGGTATGTCTGCACTTCCTCAGTGTTGCACAGAGGAACCTGATGTGACAAATTCTAAAGGTGTGATAAATACAGAGATATTTTTGTTTGCGCATCTACGACCTCTGTTTGTGGAACCGGTCCTAACAGATTGTCACGTTCAAGAAGTTTGAGGAATTTGAATTCATTAATTATTATTGATGCTGAAAGCACAGTTAAATTATTTACATTTAAAACACTGAGGTTTCATAAACCATTATTGATTTTTTTTTTCCTTATTTCATCCATTCTGATCAGATTAGTGAAGTGGCCCAAGGTTCATTTACCAAAAAAAAAAAAAAAAAAAAAACCCGGAATAGAAGACACTTCTTCTTTACTTTGCATTACCTCATCTGTTTAGACTTCATAGCACTCGTACATAGTGGTAACATGACACGCTAATGGAAAACAAAGCATAACCACTTTGATGTCTTATTCATAGCCATGAAGTAGTAATTAATATTCATAGGCTTAAAAAGTAACTGTTGCCTTTCAGTCATGATAGTAAGCAAGGAATTTTAAATACACACCCCTGCTATAGGGAGAACTTCGTATTATGGTATTTTGATATCAAAACTGCTCCTGTAATATCCCCTTCATAGGTTAAGCAAAAACTCACTTTATGGTTTAAAACACTACAAACCGAACCCATTTCCGTACTTCCATACGCTGACGGTTCGTTGCACACCATCAGTTGGCACGTCTTTCAATCTTTAATACAATCCTGTTTTATAACGGCTTTGAATATCAGTGACTACCTAATAATCTAATACTGACATCTCACACTTTTCAATCTGACTGCATGAAAGCTTCAGCTAAGATCTTTTTCGTATGCAAAACATCATAGCCTTATACAGGTAATATACTCTAATACACATTGTGTTCTACATCTGCTCATGTGCTACATCTATAGGGCTCAGAAATGTTCAGGGTGTGAAATAATGTGAGTAGATTAAACAAATGAAAAAAATCAGGCCAGTGTCAGATTAATGCATCTTGAATAGTAGACAGTAAATCAGCTGCCTTTTTGAAAGTGCTATTTTAATCCACTGCTGCGTTTGTAATTCAGGACACTACAGCAGCTGGCACAGGTGCAAACAAACACATCTGTCGGCTTCCATATTAGTCTCTTATATTAGAGCTCTTTAAGGAATCAAGCCCATGGGGTTCTTGAGGATGGTGAGTCACACCAATATTGACTTCCACGTTATTTGATTTGCATCACTTATCTTGTCTTTCCATTTCCACAGAACAGATCTGTTGAGACCGGAAAGCTACAAAGTCTTCCTGCTAATCTGTGATGAGGATTTTACTGGACGCTTCGCACACCCGTGGCATACAGTGCTGCGCAAAGGTCCTGAGCCACGCCTCATGTCTTTGTATTAAATGTAATTCAATGAAATGGTGTAGATAAAATTAAAGAAATAGAAACCAATGTTTTACTGTGACAGGCTGCAAAGGGCCTAAAGATACAATAAAAACATTCTTGGTTTATGCAACAACCTCAGCAGCAACCTCATTTCCCCTCTCGTCTGCTCCAACCACTCGGCATTCAGAATGACCGGTATACTAATCATCTGTCATCATTTACACCTGGTGCTCACAAGTTCATGCCTTATGTTAAATAAATGTTATGCTTGAATGATTCATATTTCACTGTGTGGCTTAATGAACAAAAACTTTAAAGCTGCTCAGGTACAGCGACTGGACTGAAAATGAAAGACAAAAAAAATTTTTTTAAGTACTTCAAGAAAACTGGAAGCAAAATACAGAGAAACGAGGGGGGGGGAGGAGGGTGTTAAGACTGCACAATGTGTGTGTGTGTAATATATATATAAATATAACATCCGTCAATAAAGGTGTGTGGGTTATTGGAATCTTCCATTTAAAGGTGTTGTATTTAATGTGTAGTGTTGTTTATTTATTTACTATTTATAGCAGTAAAAATAACCATTGTAAACAAATATAATTCACATCTGAGAAAGTATCATACAGTACATTTTAAAATTGTATTTATTGAAAGGCCTACACAACATATTACATTTTCTTATTATTTCACGTAGATTGTAAAGAAACTGAAACCAATAGAATAACCTACGCTCGACTGAAAGAGCAAAAATTTTCCGTTCCTTAATTAGTGTATCAAGGTGCTTTCACACACGTCTAAACTGCGACTGTCCTGCTACACTGGAACAAGGCTGCGTCAATGAATAACAAACAAAACTAGGCATTTCTTTATAAATATCAGAAGTTCTGCATTTTTAAAAGAGGCAGTCTATTCGTCTTATCATACAGAATTATTTCTCTCCTCATTATTATTTTTGTGATAACAGCTTCAGCCTTTTTACTTTCAGGAGTGAGAGAGGCTCGAGGTTTCTGAGAGCTTCCGGTGAAAGAGGTTGAGTGAGAGTCGACTTACAGGAGTTATCTGCTGCGTTTGCGGAAAACTTTTCATACTCGGATTATTCACGTTGCGTTGTTGTTGTGTTAAAGCTTTTGGCAGACGTTCCCTTATGTGGTTTTGCTTTAGAATAAAAATAATATAATAAAATAAAAATAAACCTGCATATTGGAAATCTGACATTTTGAAAGAGACTTGGTAATATTCTCAGCCCGGCGGCGACATGTTGATGTGGCTGCGACTCACGTATTGTGCGTCATCACGATATTATCGGTTTATGTGATCGGCCAGTTGAGAGACAACCGATTTATTAAAGGATTATCGACGGCTGATCGATCGGTGCACCACATGCAGCCACAAAAGGATGAGCCAGAGTTCACTATACACCCTTATTAAGGAAGAAGGGGAAAAAAAGGCTTTATTAAGTTGCTAATTAATCCGTGTTATTTTATTCCTCTTGAAAACATTCACACAGTTTAAACGGCTGAAGATGTTTTCAAATAATTATGTTATTTTCTTAATCAAGCAATTAATAAAAATAAAATTTCTATTAAAATTACCTTTTAAATGTGGGAAAGATACCAGACTACGCCCATGACCTAATTTTTGAATGAATGTTATGACTAAAGGTTTGGTTGCGGTTAGGATTCCTCTGGGACTGGAACGTTTCAGCATTTAATGTGTACCGTCCATCTTAAACGTAAATATTTTCAAGTAAAACAGGAAAGGGCCAGTGAGTGCTTACCCTCATCCCGAGCACCAGGAAGCCAATCTCCTCCATCAAGGGGTACTTCCTGATCTGTTGCTCACGCTTTTCCTGCGAGGCAAAAGGGTCGTAACTGCGCTGGCCGATCTTCACGTCCATGATGCAGGGCTTCTGGAAGCGGCGCGTGACGTCCTCCAGCTTCAGATACAGCTCTGTACATGAGGAGGATCACCGTAACCATTAGCAACAATACTTTTTTATATATATATATATATATATATATATATATATATATATATATATATATATAGTCTCGCTTTTTGAAGTGCATGTCAGATTCGGATGTTGGCCCTAAATTTGCTTTCTGCCATTCGTGGTCATAAAAACACAAGACACATGGGTGCATCTTTACACCTGTCCCGCCATTGTCATGGATATCATAGGCTGCTTCATTTTGAACATCTGTACATCTGCTCTTTCATGTGACCATGGCATGTTTTCTAGTGACAGATGAACTGGTTTCAGATGCTGCTGATCTCATGGGATTTACACACATAAAGACAGAGGAGTCTCCTTTTAGTTTACACAGAATTTTCAATAAATAACAACAACAACAACAACAACAACAACAAAAGCCTCCAGTGGACAGCTGTTTTGTGGGCATGAACACTGTGTTGTTGATGAGGTGGTTTGAGCTGACGGGATGATTTGTGGAACTCAATAAAACCAAAATGCATTTCACAAAACAGAAATCCATGTCAGGTTCCTCGAGCCAAAAATGAGGAGGGAAAAAATAGTTCTCAGGAAGCCTGGAGAACTATTTCTCAAGACTACATTTAAAACAAATATCAAAAAAGTCTGGTTCTTTGGAAGCAAAATATGACTTGTGCACAGTACTGTATTATAACATAAAAATAAACATTGAAATATGACCTAGAAAATGTACAGATGTACGAGAGTTTTGTGTTTTATTGGAATCTTCCATTTCAAGTGTTCTACAAGGTGGGCCATAAGTTTCCGTACATAGGGAAAGTAAATATTTCTATTTTTAAAAAACATGTTAAACATAAAATACCCTTTTATGTATGTATTATATAGTATTGTTTACTTATTTACTATTTATAGCAAAAGAAAAAAAATAACCATTTTAAACAGTTTTACAGTTTGATAGCAACTTTTAATCACTGGAAGGCAACATATGCGACATATTCCATTCTCCTATAAAGTATTTTCATGTAGATTATAAATAAACTGAAACCAATAGAATAGCCTACATGCTCAGCTAAAATGTTCCATTCCTTATCTAGCATCAAGTTGCTCCCACACACGCTGAAAAGCTTATCTAAAACGCGACTGTCCTGCTATACACTCAGTATAACGTGAAGCGCATGGGCCGAGGCTGCATCAAGGAACAACATGAAAAGGTTTTTTTTAGCAGAGTTTCTAACATTAATAAACACACCCATCAGTATACGCTTGGTGTTTGGCGAGCCGATCATGGATATTCATTAGTCAGCAGCGAGGGCATAAATATCGGAATTTCCAGCTGAGGCTCCAGCTTTTTAAGCGCTTCTGCTACATGTGGCTGAGTGAGTGAGGGCTGACTTAGGAGATTTACTGTAGCTGCTGCCTTTGCAGATAACCTTTTTGTTGTTGTTGTTATTGAGAGTTTTTTTTTTGTGTTGAATAAGATTATGTTAAAGTTTTCGGAAAAAAAAGGTATTAAGTCTGACGTCTTGTTAATATTCTCATGTGGCTGTCGACTCATGCATCAATCTGTGAACATTAAGTGATTATCGGCAGACTGGACCGATCAAAGTTTACCTAATGTTACTTAACAGTATTAGTCATCAAGCATTAACAGTGCGTGTCACATCACCTGTGGGGCTGTCAGGAGAAGACAAGGTGCTGTAGAACTTGGGAAGATGCTGCCGCAACTCGAGTAAGCAGGGGTCGCAGCAATCCTTAGCGTAAACCTGCACAGGACAACAAGATCGGACCGGGTCAACTAGAGAAGGAAATGTGAATTAAATGTTCTGTGGTGTGGGCGGATCCTCGCCGTAGCCAGCACCACTGGTTACATAACTGAAGCACAGAAAGAAGATTAAATCTTGATTGAAAACACTCAAAACATGACATCAGACGACCGGGTAACACCATCTGTCATTTGGAGGACGCGTTTCTGAGTCGGGCTGCTTAACATTTACACTCAAAAAGCAATTCTGGACCAAGAAATCGTCTACTCAGCTTTCTCAAGTGTGAGTGAGAGAGAAATGGCGGGCGTCTGGAGTCATCGCCATTATCTTCACGCTTATGAGCATCAGTGACAGGCTTATAAACAGAGCAAAGTTTATATGAAAAAAAATTTACTTTTTAAATGAACACACAGACTGCCAAGAACATCTTCACACACAAGCTTAATATGAACATTCTGCTAGAGGCACTGAAAATGGAAATCAGCAGCAATTATTATTCTTGATCTTACTGAACCTTCATTTTAACACAATACATGATTTTAAAATTCCTGATTTCAAAATGCAGCCTTTTCTGGAGATATAATCAGCACAGAGGCTCTTTCCTCTTTGTGTGATATGTAACGTGCCAGAGGAGACACAAATCTTGGTCTCGTCCTCAATGCAGAACACTTCCACGCCTTTGTGTGTGTGTGAATTTCCAACTTCAAGCCCAAACCACAAGTTTTTCAGTTCATTTCAAATCTGGAAACTAAAGGTGTCCAGGATGAGACGGGCTGGAAGAGGCGACTCAATTTGGGTTAAAATATCCTGGCTCATTCAATGATGACATTAATGCTGGCGGGGGAAAAAAAGAGGGGGAAAGGGGGAGACAGGCTTGTTGTCAGTGATACCTTGGAATAGTTTAGTTCTCGTTGCATAAGTTGATCTTTTTGTACAATCTGACATCTACAGAGAGTCCTGATGTAGATCCATTAGCATTTGGTGAAGTTAGTGACCAGTGCTCTCAAGAACGGCTTTTGAAACAGGATCTAATAAGCTTGAGATACTGAAAGCCTATAAATCTACTAAATGGTGGGAATCTGTGATCCTTGCTTCTTGATTTTCCACTGTCTCCTCCTCCACCACCACCACTGTCTCCACCTCCTTCCTTTTCCACACTGGACTTCAAGTCAGTCTGCTTCAGTGTTTAAATTCTGGCAAATTCTCAAAATATTTTAGACTCTTGAAATCTTTTTTTTTTAGCATGATTTTTTGAGGGGAGGGGAGTGGGTGCTGGGTTTAACACTGTCGCCTTGCACCTCAATGGTCAGGGTTCGATTCCCGCCTCGTGTGTGTGTGTGTGTGTGTGTGTGGGTGTGTGAAGTCTGCATGTTCTTCCGGTGCTTGGTGGGTTTCCTCTGGGTATTCAGGTTTCCTCCCACAGTACAAAGACATGCAGGTTAGTCTAATTGGCGTTCCCAAATTGCCCACCGTGTGTGTATGTGTGTGTGTGTGTGTGTGTGTGTGTGTGTGTGTGTGTGTGTGTGTGTGTGTGTGTGTGTGTGTGTACCCTGTGATGGATTGGCATCCAGGGATTACTCCACCCTGTGCCCAAAACTCCTAATTCTGAGAGAATGTAATATTATCAAAAGTCATTCATTAGGGCATCACTTTCCCAGCACGTAATAAATATGTAATTTCTTTCTTTCTTTTCTTTTTTTTAAATAAAACTTCTTGTGTCCAATAGCTAGTTAGTCATTTCTGGCAATTCTTTTTACAAGTTCCAATATTTCCACAACTTACTATACACCGAAAATAACTGTAGAGTAATTATGAACATTTTTTCTTTGAGTGAGAGTAAATGTATCCCTTCATACTCACCATGCTGTAGAACTGCATCTCTCTGGGTCCTCTGGGCGGAGGCTGGAGCTGCTTTAGTACCGTTCCATCGGGATGCTGCAGTATACCTAGAGTTAAATCCAACAAAGAACATGCAGTTTTACTACCGAGTGGTCTGCCTTTCTAACAAGACAATTATTTACTATTTATTACACACCAACTACTAGTTACACAAATCTATGGTCATTGCCGTTCACTCTGTCTGTACTGCTGCCACATTTCCATGAAATGTGCACTTTCTGACTCATCACTAATCTGCCTCTAGTGTCTTGGACTTTGAGTAATGCTGATGACTGATGTGTACCAAACCCACTTCCCACCAGCACTCGAGTGGCAATAACATAATCTTGAAACCTCATATACATCACTACGTTACTGTATGTAGTACTGCCACCTCACAGCTCCAGGTTTCCTGCTTCGATCCTGAACTCGGGTTAATCTCTGTCTAGAGTTTCATAACTCCATTCTCCGGTGTCCTAACACCTCCCGAATCACATGGGAGGTGACCAGGCTGTGTTAAATTGTCATTTGATGTGAATGATTGCGTGGTAAATGCGCACACTTTATCGTGTCCTGTTCAGGGTGTGCCCCTGCCTCACGCCCAGTATTTCTATAATAATCTCTGAAAATAAAGTGCTTACTAAAGAGGTTACTCTGTCATACACTTAAAGGGGATATAGTGGATTATTATTATTATTATCATCATCATCATTATCAAATCATCATTATTATTATTATTATTCCTTACTTTACTAGTAAAAATAATCTTGGAGATTTGTAGCACACAATTAACAAACGATGGATTAAGTTGTGGACAAAGCTGTACCAAGTCACTGAGAAAACCTGTTTGAGTCAGTGAAAGCATACATTTACAGTACCAGTCAAAAGTTTGGACACAAAGTTGGATTAATTTTTCTACATTCTAGAATAATACTGGAGATTAACTATTAAATAACACATAAGGTATTAGGTAATTAATTAACAACAGTAGTCAGATGTTATTTTAAGGCATGAAGGTCAGCTGATCTGGAATAGTTCTCTTATTGTCAAGTGCATATGCAAAACACACCAAGAAACACCTGGCTCTCATGAAGAACATTCCAGCAAAGAAAAACTAAAACTTGCATGTGCTCATTTAGAGTTAACGGCACCTCAGATTAGACACATCTCAATATCAAGTGGAGAACTAAAAATTTGACCACGGAAAAAGACGGTGTGTTGACTGGTAGTGCCCCATCGAGGGGTCGCCACATTGGACCATCCGATCAGCACACAACGTGGCACAGGTTTTATCTGGGCTTGTGACCGGAACTGCATTCAGTGGCTCGGGCTTTGGATGGAAAATGAGCCTGGGCCGAACCAGAGCGAGAAACTTAGCACTGAGCTAGCAGTTTATGAAATGTACTTATGTATGCATGTACAGTATGTATGTGTGATAGCATGTCCCTGGTATTAATAGCTAACGGTTCGTTAGTTAAGGAACGACTGACTGCCTATTAGACTGGAGAAATTCATACACGTGCATATGAAAACAGCTCAGTTAGAACAGTTCTAGAATTAGGGAACAATTTGACAGAACCGGTTCTGTGATGCTAGAACTGATCTCTGGACTGACAGCCTATTCGATTTGGGAAATAAGTACACGCACAAACAGAAACAGTTCAGGGAACAGTTCCAGGATCACAAAACCAGTCAAAGTTCGGTCCCCTAATTCTAGAACTGAACTTGTTTATAAAAAGAACTGTTTATTTGCAAATATCATTAAAAAAAAAAACTATCTACCAAGACGCATACATGATGAGACCCAGCAAACATGTCTATCTACTTGGATGCTGAGACTAATCCTCCTTATCGCACCTTTAAACCTGAGTACATACAAGGGGCTTACTGTGCCTTTAGTGACGTCATTGATGCATTAAAGGGCTTGTTGCAATAGGGCAAAAAACGTTAGAAAACGATGTGTTTATTACTTAAACTGCATTACCAGCACTAAAAAGTGAAAGAAAAAGAGAGAGAGAGAAAGTTGCAACTTACTGCGTGATTTCGGCGCTTAAACACTGAGAACAGGTTTAATCTGTAAGGTACACTGACCTGCTTTGTCCACGCCGTACTTGTGTCCCGCGACCTGGTGCGTGAGCGGCACGCAGCCGAGAGGTCCCGCGCGCGGCACGGCGTGCTGCTGCGCGCTCCTTTCCTTCGCCCCCGGACCGTTGAGGCGCGTGCCAGTGCTGACGGCGGTGGTCGTGTTGGCGGCTGCGCGCGCCAGCTCCAGCCTGCCCAGCGTTACCGGCGAGTCCATCGTAAATCCGACGCGGTGTCACGAAGGCACAAACATTATTATTACGACGTCGCGTTCCGCAGTCTCCTCCAGCGCGACGTGAATCCGAACCAGCCGCCGCCGCATGACGCGGATGCCATCGCGCGAGCCTTTATATATACTATGTTAGAGAGTTAGCGCGTGCGTGCCCCCCGCCCCACACACACACACACACACACACAAGGCGTTGTGATTGTGTCACATCTCAGGCGAAGATACAACACCGGGCCACATCCCACTTCCTCACTTCAGAGATGTTTACTCCCTCTAATTACTCCGGGAAACCCACACAAGCACCCCGCCCGGAAAAAATAACACACACACACGCCGACCAATTTAAACTAGACTAAACCAGAAATCACCAATTATATTGCTCTTATTCATTCTCATACACATCACCAGCCCGTGCTCTTCTTGTTCGCTGCCTCCCCATCCATCCCTGAAGACGCACCAAGCGCGTGACGTCACGCACGACGTACCGCCGTCACACACACAAAGGTCACGTTACAAAAAAATACCATACGTATATATTTATCATTAATTTATCTATATATTAATTTGTTTTAATTTTACATACGGTGGTTTCATCCGATACACTATAATAAACAGTATATATGTGTAAAAAAAAAAAAACTACTGAGTAGGCCGAGCTAAAAAAAAAAAAATAATAAAACTTCCGGGTTACGACTTCATTTATCACGTTAAAAGTCACAAAGTGAAACATTTAATTCTGCACGTACTTAGATGCTGCGCGTGACTCAGATCTCAGATGCAGACATGGGGCCAAATAAGCAAACTTAAACAATTAACACCATATAGATGTTCAAAGCATTCACTAATTTAAAAAAATAGATTTATGAAATATACATAGTGTTAAAAGGTAATAAATTGATTACCTTATAAGTCTATATATAGTGTATATTCCAGTTACATTAATATTATGACCATCTGCCTAATATTGAGTAGCTCTGCCTCTTAATGACTTGAGTGTTCTGACACCTTTCTAATCACAACCAGCATTAATCTTTTCATCATTTGATCTACAGAATCGCTTCTATTAGATCGGACCACACCGGCTAGCCTTCGATCCCCATGTGCATCAGTAAGTCTTGGCCACCAATTCACTGGTTTTTCTTCCTTGGATCACTTTTGCCATGTCCTGACCACTGCAGACCAGGAACATTCCAAAAGAGCTGAAGTTTTGGACTTGCTCTGACCTAGTCCTCTAGCCATCACAATCTGGCCCTTATCAAAGTCACTCAAATTCTTATGCTTGCCCATTTTTTCTGCTTCCATCATATCATAATAATCATTATAATAATAATAATGAATTAAATAAAGGGTGATTTGCTGCCTATTACTGTATATCTCATCCACGTCCAGCCACTATTGTAATGCGGTATTGAAAATGTAGCTACTGTGAAAAAGGCCAAACTGTAATGGCCAGACAGCTGATCCAGAGCAACTCCAAAACTGCGAGGCCTGGCCCGATACAACAGAAGCGTTAGTGTAGCTCAAATTGCTGAAAAGGTTAATGTTATAGGAAGGTGTCAGAATACATAGGTCATTACTGTTTCGTGTCCAAAGGGGGACCTACTCAATATCAGGCAAGTTGTCATAATGTTATGGCTGATCTATGTATACTGTATTACATGTACTGTGTGGGTTATTCTGCCATTACCCAAACATGGAACCTTTTTCCAGGAACATGACTCAGGGGAAATTGCATCATCTGTATTTACACAGTTTCAAGTTTCTGTCTCATTTCTAATTTATGTTGTTTTTTCCAATGTTTGAACAAGTGAGTCAAGCAACATGGTTAACCTGAGTTAATGTGTACATACTGTTCATTATTATAAATGTAATAATGTAGACACTAATTCTTGTCTACTATTATGATTTCTCATCACATACCCTGTATAACTCTTATAATCAACGAGTACACCAAATGGCCAAATGTACAGTGAGTGAATGAGTGAACCTCATGCCCTGTTTAATATCCCATTTCAAAGTTGGTCTCTCCGCTCCCCGTTATTACAGCCTCCTCTCCTCTGGGACAGCTTTCCATTAGGTTTAGGAAAATTGTGCTCATTCAAGCACAAGAGTAGCACTGCCGCCTTGCATCTCCAGGGTCAAGGGTTCGATTCCCGCCTTTGCATGTTCTTCCCCCGCTTGGTGGGTTTCCCCTGCGTACTCCGGTTTCCTCCCACAGTAGATTAGTCTAAATGGCATTACCACATTGTCCGTAAAGTGTGAGAATGAGGGTGTAAATTTTGACCGGATGTCCTGCCACAGTCGTAGAAAAAAAAATCCAATAAATACAATGGTCATCATTAGTCCCTAGTTGTACTACAAATACTCCTAGATGGATGGATGGATGGATGGATGCATGGATGAAACCACAAGAGTATGACTCAGGTTTCCAGTTCATTCCAAAACCATTCAGTGGAGTTGAGGTCAGGTCTGTGCAGGACACTCATGTTTGTCCAGTGCAAACTAGGCAAACCTTGTCTTCATTGACCTTGCTTTGTGTATTGTTATGCTGAAACAGGTTTGGGCTGTTTATTTCCAGTGAAGGGAGAGCTTAAAGCTACAGGTTACCAATATTTCTAAACAATTCCTTGTAACAGGCAGCATGGTGGTGCAGTGGTTAGCCGTGGCAGCGGTGTGAGCATGCAGATTGGGTTAATCGGTGTTCCCAAAGGTCCAAGGTTTTGGGCCAGGATATATCAATATCTAAATACGTAATAGTTTTGAGGGGGAAAAAACAGTTGGCCATATAGTGTACTGTATATATAGATTTACATGATCATTCCAGTTACATTTCAGAGAATAGATGCTGGAATATTAGACACACAAGTCTTACAAGGGGTGTTCAAGTCAAATCAGGACATGATGAAATTTCTCGTGAATCAAGGCATGAAACCAATTGACATTTACAAAAGACTTCAAGCACAGTACGGTGATGAGACTCTTAGCCAGAAGCCAGATATAGTTTCAGTTTGTAGTAGATTTCTATTCTGTTCTTGTTTCAATTCACTAATCTGTCATTTTCTAAAATCTAATTTTGAACACATACATGCAGCGATGGTTTTAAACACTACTACATTCTACACATCAGTAACACTTGACCCAAAATCTAACGTTTTTACAATCCCAGATGTAAAAATACAGATGGATGGCGAATACAAATTCAATTTTTTATTGAAAAAAGTCATACATAAATCATGTGAAGAGCTCTCATCTTTTATTCCAGTGATGTACTACTATTATTTAAGTTTGAAAAGAAAGTAAGAATGGTGACGCCCTGGTTATCTCGACTCATATTTGTGCCCTAAAACATATAGTTTAACCTAAGAACATGGATTTTCGTAGTATCTTCTAACAATCTTTAAATGCAAATAAACCTTTCTGGGTTTTGGAACAAGCCAACAAGGATGACCTTGCTTAATGTCCTGCTGGAGTATTTTTTAATAACCAGATTGTGATGAAAGCCAAAGTAAAAGCATACCACATGAAAACAGTGATCATTATGCTGCAGGTCCAGTTTTAGTTTCTCTGATTTTCCATTCAATTTTTTCACATTTCACAAAAGTTTCAAACTTCTGTATGGTTCCGATTGTGGAGCTCACGTAATACAGTATGTTGCGCCACGATCCGATAGTAATTGTATTTTTAAGCCATTGGAGATAAATTGCTTCAAGCGAATAAGTAACTGAGGAAGCGACTGCAATGGAAAAAATCTCTTATCAGTTAATGATGATTGTGGGTTATTATCCAGCTTACAAACAGTCCAAAGTAGAGAACAACAAAATGTTATGTGATTTCCTGTGGGAAGACATGCACAGACATGGTGACTTGTTTGTTTTAATGTATTTACCCAGACATTCCATGTGAGTAAGAGATGAGCAAATTTAGGAAGATGAGTATTACGCACTTCTAGATTGTAATTCAGATGGTACGTTTTTTTGCCCATCATCATTCTTAATTAGTATCATAGTTCACTAATAATTGAGATCGAAAAGTACTGTATAAGTAAATTGACCATAATTATGCACACATGCAAAGATGCTAACATGATAGTTTGTTCATTTATTTGTCTTGAGGAAGAGAGGTTGGATTCAGAAGAGAATCCCGAATAGGAAAAACAAGTGCATTTAAACTTACAACCATTCCTACCTGGAGCAATTTATTCACCTACAGAATGTTTGTAGAAGGTGGAAAGAATGTCAGGATCAAACCAGGAACGATGCTGGGGTTGTGAGGCAACAACACTGGTTTGACCTGAGATGTGAAAGTAATGAAATGTACCGATTTGGAATGGGACAAATAGCACTATCCCATGTGCACCACTGCTGTTTTAAAGCACACCTAGGTATAAAAGCTTTAGCTGATCAGCACTTAAAAAGCTTGTTAGGTCAAGTCAGCAAGACTATAGAGACATAGGCAGGAGTCATGATTTCCCCCCTCAAACACACACATACTTTTTCCCCCCTCATTAATCGATCCCTGTAACTGAATGTGACAGTAGGCAGAACCATCGTCAACTTATGTCATACTATGAGGTAAGATGAGAGAGAATAAGACCTATAGTTGGGGGTAATGTAAGCTACTGGATTCAAACCTCCATTGAACACAAAGAAGAAGAATATATCTTAATTTGATTTCTACATCATAATTAGGTGGATGTACGTGGGCGAAGCCGCAGGTAAATCTCTAGTATGATATGGAGTATAAAGCTATATACAGAAAGCATAAAAAGAGACACATCGTTTTAAAACAACTTTTAATGATATATATATAAAAAAATCAAGTATAGTTGCATTTAACTATACAATAAAAATATCTAAAGAAAATGGACTTGATTGACTGAACAACAAGGTTGTTTAATTTTTTCAGGGATAAATGAGGCTGTTCAGTGCTATGCCAATTTTAAACATGATATAGAACAATTGCTAAGTGCCCAACACCGCCTGATGGTGGGGTAGTGGGGTGGGTGGGGCATGGGGTGGAAGGGAGCAAACGAACAGAGTGAATAACCGTTTCGTTTTTAAAAGTTGTGCAAAGAAAACGCTCCCCTCTTAAATACTAGATCAGCTATT
>JAAGKR010006128.1:0-34041 GCA_011419295.1 Clarias macrocephalus
GTGTGTATACACCCGCGCCGTCACGTGTGTGTGTATACACCCGCGCCGTCACGTGTGTGTGTGTGTATACACCCGCGCCGTCACGTGTGTATGTGTGTGTGTGTGTGTGTATGCACCCGCGCCGTCGCGTGCGTGTGTACACCCGCGCCGTCGCGTGCGGGTGTACACCCGCGCCGTCGCGTGCGTGTGTACACCCGCGCCGTCGCGTGCGTGTGTGCACCCGCGCCGTCGCGTGCGTGTATGCACCCCCGCCGTCGCGTGCGCGTGTGTGTATGCACCCCCGCCGTCGCGTGCGCGTATGTGTATGCACCCGCGCCGTCGCGTGCGCGTGTGTATGCACCCGCGCCGTCGCGTGCGCGTGTGTATGCACCCGCGCCGTCGCGTGCGCGTGTATGCACCCGCGCCGTCGCGTGTGCGTGTGTATGCACCCGCACCGTCGCGTGCGCGTGTATGCACCCGCGCCGTCGCGTGTGCGTGTATTCACCCGCGCCGTCGCGTGCGCGTGTGTATGCACCCGCGCCGTCGCGTGCGCGCGTGTGTATGCACCCGCGCCGTCGCGTGCGCGCGTGTGTGCGTGTGTATGCACCCGCGCCGTCGCGTGCGCGCGTGTGTATGCACCCGCGCCGTCGCGTGCGCGCGTGTGTATGCGCCGTCGCGTGCGTGCGTGCGTGCGTATACACCCGCGCCGTCACGTGCGTGTGTGCGTATGCGCCGTCGCATGCGTGCGTGCGTATGCACCGTCGCATGCGTGCGTGCGTATGCACCGTCGCGTGCGTGCGTGCGTATGCGCCGTCGCGTGCGTGCGTGCGTATGCACCCGCGCCGTCGCGTGCGTATGCACGCGTGTAAACACCCGCGCCGTCGCGTGCGTGTGTAAACACCCGCGCCGTCGCGTGCGTGTGTACACCACGTGCTGGGTTCTCTGTGATACAGTTTAACAGACAGGGTTAAGGGCCGTGCTCTGGGGGACTCAAACTGGACACACACGGGTCAGTCCGTGGGGTCTGAACTGTTCAGTGCGTTTCTGATGGAGTTTATAGTGTAATGCACACACACGCAGCATGACATCAGAGATTGATACACTCATACAGTTTACTTCACTGCATCTGTCTCCAGTTTCAGTCGGAATCAGTCTGTGTGTGTGTGTGTGTGTGTGTGTGTGAGAGTGTGAGTGTGTGCGGAGGTGCTTTGCCCTGACATGCTCAGACTGAGGTGTCTCTCATTATGGATTAACCTTTCCTTAAACACACACACACACACACACAGATGTGTGTTAAGCAGTAACCCCAGTGGTACACAGGACAGGAGGACAATGTGAGCGTGACTACTCCAATGTGTGGCTGAAACACACACACACACACACACACACACACACACACAGAGCAGATCTCCGCAGGCTAATTAATCCACCCAGTAAACGAGTGTGGTGACATCCCTTGGGGGTCAGCGCTCTGGGTTCGGTTTAACCTAACACACCACATGGCATACTCTCTCTCTCTCTCACTCCCACACACACACACACACACACACACCGTGAGTAAAGCTGCAGGATGTGAGAGTGGAGGATTTCGTTATTGCGCGGTTCTCCGTGCAGGAGCGTTTCGTAACTCTGGCTGTGTCACAAACTCTCACACACCTCATTAATAGGATGTTTAATAAAATGTATTTAGCACATAAAAATAGTTTGATACAAATAAATAAATAGGTATGTTTAAATGTATGATTTACAAATTCTACAGAAATTCTACAGCTCGGCGGAAAAATCTGCTTAGTAAAGTATCGTTCATTATTTTATTTATTTTTATTTTTTCATGGCAGTTCATGTATTGTCACACTGACTACAAAATTGATTGATATACTTCTATATACTGTACAGTCGACGCCTGAAATTGGCTAAAGAGGTTTACGTTCCTAGAGAACATGTGAATTGTGGAAAACCTCGAATTATTATGTTGATTTTTTTTTCTTCATATGCTTATAAATGCCTGTTTTATAGTTTAAACCCTAAATGTTCCCCAAAACAATAGAATTTTATTTCAAACTCCACTTAATATAAAACTAGGATGTAGGGGTGAACCGTGTACTGTACTGTACTGCAGTGTTGGAGTAACACACCCATGATGCCCCTGTATGTACTGTAACTCAGGCCGTGTCTCTGTAGGGTGAATACGGTAATAATTCACCATCACAAGTCGTGTTTCATCTACACTCACTGTGTTTTCTTTACAGGACTAAACAATGTATACAATGTGTGTTCTTAATAGCGTAGCTTTTTAAAACGCATTGAAAAATTTTATACTGCCACAAAAATAGCCATCATAAAAGAGCGGGGGATATCTGCGGTTTCTGCGGACAGTTATAAGTTAGATTCTGAGGGGAAAATCCACGAATGACTGAGCCCGTGGACTCAGAACCGCGACTCTGAGCGTGTCGACTGTATAAATGTATTTTCAGTTTATATTCAGTATGTCACGTGTCATAAATCACACATTAGCCCTGCACCGTATCAGCAAATTATTTAATAGGTTTTAATACTTTTTTTTTTTTCATTGTAAAAAAAGTCTAACAAATGGGGACATTTACAGAATGACTAAACAGATCGACTCAACACCTGGGTATCGTGATATCGTGTCACTAATAGATTCATTACTGCAGCCTTTTGACCATTAAATAATTGTGCAGGTCCGTGTCACGATTCAGTTTATTGTGTGATTAATTACACTAATTTAATTATATTGTGTGATTTGATTAAACACTCTGACTTGTAAAGGAGTTCTACTAGTTATAGTGTTCGTTTCAGGTTCATCAACAGACACATGGATTTGTTTAACACTAAAACTCTGACTCTACTGTTCCGCGTTCGAGAAAGGCAAGATAAGTCTCTTACGCAAGTTAGCTTGTAGCTGATGGACCCTGAACATATCGTGTCCACTATGTTTCCGCTTCGTCTCTCGGTGACATCATTCTGACCGGCGAGTTATTTATATGGGCTGTGTTCCATTCCGAAGTGCACTTGACAGAGTGCTCCCTACTCCCTGCTCTGTGTGCAGTGAATGTCGGTGAAGGGAACTTTCCTCGACAAAACCCAACCATTCGGAACACCTTGTGAAGTCACCAGCACAGACGTCACTTCCTCCGTGCGTTACCATGGTAACATAAGCCCCTCGGATACCTGTCGCTGCTGCTGTGGAAATATCACACTACGGACATTAAATATTCAATATTTATTGAAACAAAACTGATACCGTTATAAGACTAACTTGATTAATAATAAAAATAATTGATTAAAGATGTATAGAGATTTATTTGTTTATTTTTACAGATTACTAGCCTTTATAATACTAAGGATTTCCCGATTTAAAATAATTGTACATTTTTTGCGTGCTTTTAATATGATGTCCTCGATAATAATGATGATAAATGTATAAATCCTTTCTTGAGCTCCATTTTTTTTCACGCTCCAGTGAAACACAATGACTGATGGGAATGTCTTCAATCCCTTTTCCGGTGAAGTGAAGACCTGATGTTCACTCGTTCCTTTTGAACTGAACATTTTCGCTCCCTGCTGTTTGGAATCACACTTGACATGGCTGAACACGCACCTATTGGCTTGTCTTCTTCTTCTGGTTTACCGGCATTCACTATGTTACAGTACTGCCACCAGTACTGGTCAGGATCTCCCTCATCTTTCTTCCTTCCAATACTTTCTTCCTTGTCCTCTTTCTGATTCTATAAAACACTCTTTACAGTGCAGTCTGTGGACAGGGTAATGTGTTTGTAATTTCAAATCTCCTTAGTTGTCTTTGCTTGATGCTGCTCAATAATGTGACTGCAATAGAGATAACGCAGTGTAGGCAGAACAAACAAACAGATACTCGTGATTTGTGAGAGTACCGCTTCACCTGCTGCAAGACCTGCGCCACCTACTGGAGCAGAAAGTTAGAAGGGAAAAAACAAGCCGTGACATTTTAAGCAATGAGAAAAATCTGACAATAGACCTCACGCGATGGAATCACTCTTATATTTATCAGTGCTGAGAACTCGAATGGACTTGACATGAGGATCAGGTGTGATATTTCATTGAGTTGCCTTCACTCTGCGGGTGTGTGTGTGTGTGTGTGTGTGTGTGTGTGTGTGTGTGTGTGTGTGTGTGTGTGAGAGAGAGAGAGAGAGACTGGTTCTGATCAGAATTATGGGGAAACCCTCAAGTGTGTCGATTCAAGTATTTTATCAGTTCACAGTGATATCGCGCATTTATGCCCCAGGTGTTATGATGTTGTGTATCGTTGTGACTCACCAGACTAAAGGATATAAAATCCTCAACCCTCATTAATTATTTGTATTATTGTTGTTGTGATGAGAAAGCATTTTATTATTATTATTAATTAGGGCTCATGTAAATGATCTTAAAGAGCATTCCTTGATTTAAAAAAATCAAGCTAAGCCAGAAAAGTGTTCACTCGTTATTGATGTTGTTGAAGCTGCGTTTAAAACGTCTCTGTTTAGAGATTTCTGATTTCAGCTGAAACTTGCAAGGACGGTGGAGTTTCATGTGAGCTTGTGTTTTATTCAATATTTACTTACACGTACGCGTGTATACGTTCACACATTCCTCAGTACGTACAGTGAGTGTCCACGAGCGGTCAACCGTTTCTCAGTTTCAAAACTAATTAACGACATGTGTGCTGCATCACATCCTCTGTCTGTCTCTCTCTCTCTCTCTCTCTCTCCCTCTCTCTCTCTCTGCCTCTCTCTCTCTCTCTGTCTGTCTCTCTGCCTCTCTCTCTCTCTGCCTCTCTCTCTCTCTGCCTCTCTCTCTCTCTGCCTCTCTCTTTCTACCTCTGTGTGCCTGTGTGTGTGTGTGTCTCTCTCTCTCTGCCTCTCTCTCTCTGCCTCTCTCTGCCTCTCTCTCTCTCTGTCTGTCTGTCTCTCTGCCTCTCTCTGCCTCTGTCTGTCTCTGTCTCTCTCTGTCTGTTTGTCTCTCTCTCTGTTTCTCTGCCTCTCTCTCTCTCTGCCTCTCTCTTTCTACCTCTGTGTGTCTGTGTGTGTGTCTCTCTCTCTGTCTCTCTCTCTTTCTGCCTCTCTCTGTCTGTCTCTCTCTCTCTCTCTGCAACATCAGGTTCTTATATTCTGTTTATTTATTTTATATTTCTGTTTACAGTTTTATTTAGTTTTTCTCAGAGCGAGCAAATATTTAGCACTGCCTGTGTGGGATTTTGTCTGTTTGATCTGGCAACCCTGGGATTTATTTATTTATTTATTTTTCATCACTTTATCCCTGTAGAGTGTGTGACTAGGTGTCTCTCACAGTCAGGTGCGGGCGTGCGTGTGAATAGTTAACGCTGTAAGGAAACCCCCACTAATACACAAACGGATACACAAATTACCCTAATAGCCCCCCTGTGTGTGTGTGTGTGTGTAGAGCGGGGTGTCGATCCTCACTGTAGTGAAGACAGCATGGTGCTGATATAAAGTTAATTATCCGCTCTCTGTGTGTCCCTGTCTCTCAGGTTAACCCATGCTGTCTTCTGGGCGATGGACCCCTCTCAGATGACACCACTGTCCTCCGCTCCAAGGCTCAGGTGAGGCTCGTCATTGGTCCATTCCGTCTATGTGGGTGTTCACAAGTGAGAATGTGTTTTACCAGCCGAGCGTAACACGCGTTTCCTAAACCATCAGGATGAAGAGACGAGTAATCTCGATAGAAACGCTCACAAATGTCCGGCTCTGCTTCAGATTCAGTGACTCTGAGTCAGTACGACATGGCGACTGACTCTGACTCTCTGGGTCTAACTCTGTAGGACTTAGTGATCGGGTTCCGACTCTTTACTTCTGATTCATTAAGATGTTGAGATCAGGTTTCTCTTAATTAAATCTGTGAAGACAAAAGGGACGTCCACTCGCGTACTCTGTGCTGTCCACTTCTCACCCCATCGCCCAGGACACCAGGTGTGAACAGGATGTCTGATTCGTTACTGCATGACGTTCAGTCTGAGGGATTTCATTTTAGGGGTCATGACCGTGTTGCCTGTGTTCATACACTGTGTTCGTGTGTGTGTGTGTGTGTGTGTGTGTGTGTGTGTGTGTGTGTGTGTGTGTGTTCATGCCTCATCGTTTCACCAAGCCAATGTCAGTGGTGAGATGTTTCTCCACATGTTTCCCAGCGAAGCTGCAGACGTTCCTCAGTGTGAATGTTTTCAGGACTCCGCCCCGCTGGAGTGTTGAAACACCTGAGGGAGTGTCGCTGTTGCACAATACATATCTAATCGGCAGTCGTGGCCAGGAGCGGATCGTTATCCGGCCGCGCCGCCGACCCCGCCCCGTGACTCACTCTCATCACGACTTCACACACGTGTGATTTAACACTAATCTGACAACGAACGCTCACGTACGCGTCCGTGGTTATTTATAGTATAGTGCTCTCCCGCATGACTTTCCCTCAACAGTAGCAGTGCCATGTGTAGATGATCAGGGTGGAGTGGAGACAGACAGTCCTGCTGGGTTACACTGACGTAGAGACGGTTCTAACACTAAACACCGCTCTGGAGCGGAACGCCAGGCCTGTTAGAGACAACATGCGTGCGATTGTTAGCAGCTTGTTGTCTGGGTCGCCGAACATGAATCATTCAGGTCCAGTACGTCATGGTGACGCCATTAGTATGGCATGCTGACTGGTTCTGATTCTGTACCACATACCACAACAGTTTCTAATCGGTTCTGATTGTGGCACACAGAGTAACTGTGTGTGTTTTTCCCGTGTTGTTGTTCAGGGCATGGTGACCGTCAGGTGGCGTAGAGCCGGAGCCGAGCGGGCCTGAGGAGGAGGAGGAGGTGTGATAAAGAGGAAGAGAGTCAGCAGGAGAGAGAGAGAGAACACCATGGGCCAGTGCGTGAATAAATGTAAAAACCCCACATCCTCTCTGGGCAGCAAAAGTGGTGAAAAGGATGCTGGGAAATCCCATGGCAAAAAAGGAAGCGGAGGAGGCGGGCCGAAAGAGGAGGCCAAGTTTCCTGCCGATGTCAACGGCACTAAGTCGCCCGAGGTGACCACGGACACCTCGGCGACCACGCCCCTTTCTGATGTGAGGAAGGAGGAGCCGCCGCAGGAGGGGGAGGGGCTTTCTCTGGCTCGGATAGAGGAGATGTTTGTGTGTTATAAGGACGAGCATGAGGACGCCATCCTGGAGGAAGGAATGGAGCGATTCTGTAACGACCTGCACGTGGACCCGGCCGAGTTCAGGGTGCTGGTGCTGGCCTGGAAGTTTCAGGCTGCAACCATGTGCAAATTCACCAGGTGAGGGGTGACGACCTGTGTGTGTGTGTGTGTGGGGGTTTTAATTGGCTGTCAAGTCCAGGTTTTGATGTCACTGTTCAAGCAACTTTGAACCTTTAAAACTGTATTTATTTTAGATTTTGAGAGGTTTATCTCTCTCTCTCTCTCTGCAGAAACGAGTTTGTGGAGGGCTGTAAGGCGATCCGTGCTGACTCGGTGCAGGGGATCTGTCAGCGGTTCACAGCCATGATGGACGACTGTCGCTCAGAGGAAAACTTTAAGGACCTGTACCGGTTCACCTTCCAGTTCGGACTGGACTGCGGCGAGGGCCAGCGCTCGCTACAGCGCTGCATCGCCATCGCCCTCTGGAGGCTGGTGTTTACGCTGGACACACCGCCCGTGCTCGAGCGCTGGCTCCACTTCCTGTCAGAAAACCCATGCGGCGTGCGCGGCATCTCGCGCGACACCTGGAACATGTTCCTCAACTTCACACAGAGCGTTGGGCCCGACCTGAGCAACTACAGTGAGGACGAGGCCTGGCCCAGCCTCTTCGACTCCTTCGTGGAGTGGGAGAACGACCGGAGCAGGAGGGGACAGGAGCAGAGAGAGACGGGGGGCGGAGCCGGGAACGGCGCCCACTCCACCAAAGCCGAGCCCGAGCCCACGGCATGACGGGACAGAAACACACACACAAACACACACACACACATCTCTGGGAGCGTACAGGAAGAGGTCAGAGTCCCTGAGAGTGCAGCATGACGGGAAAACGCAGGGCCAGAACTGATCATCAACCAGCGTGGACCCTCAGCACGGCATGATGGGAACCTGGGATGGACGTGACGGGCGTTATTATTATTATTATTATTATTATTATTATTATTATTACCCGGAATTTTATCTCTGATGATCCGACTGCGCTGATGGGCGTTTTATATTTTTAAGCATTGCTGTAACATGACGGACGACCCTCATACTTCCTCCCCGGGTTATTTTAATGTTGTTTTTTTTTCCAAAGGGCTCCAAAAGAAAAAATATTAACAAAATGGTGTTTTTTAGCACTTCTATTTAAGTTATTGTTTTTATTTCTTTGCGGTATTTTAAAAGAAAAAACAAAAAACAAAATGTTCTTAAATATTCTTTCGCCACATCAACAACACACCCAAAACACCAGACGCTCCCCAGACGTCTGTGGCCATGGCAGCCAGCAGTGTGACTTTTGACCTTTTGTTGCTTATAAAAGAAGGGAAAATCTGTTTAATTCCACGTGAAAATGATGTCAGGATGAGAGAGAGAGAGATTAGACAAGATCAGGGCTTTAACGGTTAACTCCAGCACACACTTTTCCTCATTATTCTCTCTCTCTCTCTCTCTCTCTCTCTCTCTCTCTCTGTAATTTAATGCAGGTTCATTCACACTCAAAGATTATTTTATCTCCTGTTTCTTTTTTTGCAGTTTACAGTTTGTTTGTTTTTCCCCCTTGCAGTGATTTCATTTCTGATTTATTTTTGCCTGGTTTTATATAAAGACGCAACAATTTATAAACTAATAAAATGTGTGAAATTGGGCAGTGGACCACACAAAGCCTCATCTCCACTTATTTATTTGTGCACTAGTGTCAGTATGTGTCACTGACACACAAAAAATTTGTATAAACAGTTAAAAGGTTAAAGTTAAAAATAATCTGCTGATCTTTAATGTAATCAGTGATATTATTATATATATTATATATTATTGTCTGTGTGTCTCTCTGTCTAACTTATTAACACACAGAAATCACATTCTGTAAGGTCGAGTATCTGACGCCTTGTTTACACTAAGTTGTACTTCTTTGGTGGTCAGACAAATACACTCGCTGTTCGGTAATCGGAGAGAGAATCACAGATGAGAAATGGAAAAAGTCGATCAGATAAAGATGAAGTTTTGTCTTAAAACGACTCCGGCGTGTTAAAATTCACTTATACCACGTCAACGCTGTTATTTCAGCCAAAGTGAAAATATGAACTAATCCCAGTAAAAATATTCACTTTATCTTTTCTAATTAATATCTATTGGTGCAGGTGTTTGTTTACATTGAGACAGTAGTGCATTAGTAGATTATTTTAAAGTAGATTATTAAATCCCACACATAACTGTTCATAACATCACTTTTACTCAAAATTTAGATTCACTGATGGTGCAGATTAAACTTCAGGTAGAGATCTAAATACTGCAGAAGATTCAGTAAATTCTGTTCCAGACAGATTTGTGTGATGCAACAAAATCTGGCTGGACAGACAGACGGACAATCAGACAGAAATTTTTCTGAGACTGGTTTCTGGTCCTCCAGTGTGTGAAACGTAACAATATCACCGAAAAATTGAGTTCTGACCAGTGTACAGGCAAAACTGCCTTTATTTATATAGATTAATTAAATTTATTAAATTTTTGTGGTTTCTGTGATAGTTTATAGCTATAAGGTGATCAATCTAATGCTTTTATGAGGTAATATCTCACTAGAAACAAAACAAGCCTGTATGCAGTGAGGACTGGAAGGTGCTGTGGGCGTGGCTAGGAGGGGACAGCCTGATCTGTGATTGGTCAGCGAGTGCCCATGTTCACCCACGTGATCGTGAGGAAACTTTTCTGCGTGATTGGATAAACGGTTTTTCCTGTGCGCCAATCCGGTGCACGGCTATTCATCCGACGCGTTCTTATTGGTCCGCGCGTTGCCACGGTTTCAACCCGCCACCTAAGGGAAAAGAAAGTGAGCGGCACGCGCTCCGTGTGATGCCTGAGGCGGGAGGCGCGAGCGCTCTACGATGATTGGTCAACACGTTAAAGCGCTCTGTGATTGGTCAGCGGGGTTGCCATGGTTCCCGGTTGACAACAGAGTCTGGTTTGTGAGAGCATGAAGTCGGGTGATAATGCAGAGCTGCGTGTCGGATAAACTCATGGACTGTGAGTGAACGCGTTCATTAACAAGCAAGACACCCAAAAATATATATAAATATATATATATATATATATATTCAAATGTGTAAAAATGTTAAATAAATGCTAGAATCAGTTCATTATCGTGCTGTTATGTTTATAAGCTTGAAGGCTAATAAGACTACCACCGCTATACAGATGTGTTCACCATCACAGCAGGATGTTTGTTTTTTAAACAATTGTACTTACAATTTAGTATCAATATAACGTGAATACACGCTTAACCCTGTGCCAAAAAGATTGCGCAAGTGAGTTTTTTTTTTTGTAATGTGAGTCAGATAGTGGGGGGAACTGTGCAGATGCTAACTAGGCCCAAAATTGAGCCGCGGTCTGGAGTTGTGCTTATACCGGGAAAGGGAGCGCGCATCTCGGAAGAGCTCTGAAGCTCCTCCCGCTGACAGCTGCTTCACCGCTGTTTCTCTCAGCTCTGAGCTGATTAAGGTGCTAAGTGCTGGAGTGATGACTGAGATGCATCAACCCGCTCTATACCGGAACGAATGTTTTTATTTCTTCCCTGTGTGTTTGTTTATGTGTGTGTGTGTGTGTGTGTGACCGCAGGGAGGTGTGAGCGGAAACCCGCAGCGGAGACACCGATGAGACTACCGCAGGTACGAGCACAGGGGAGTGTGTGTGTGTGTGAGTGAGTGAGTGAGCGATAGAGAGAGTGATGAACGAATAAATTAAGATATAACTAACCTAACGTTACCAGCTACAGCATGATGCTCGAACGAGTCGATTCTTTGAGTCGAGTCGTTACAGGTGAAATGTAAACGCAATAAATAACCTTAATGTAACGTATATAAGCGCAGTTGGATTAATACAGTCAGTGTAGGAGTGATTACTGTATCGTGTAAAATGTTTTAGCGCTCATTTAGAGATCTTCTATGTGTATAAATACAGCTGTACCTCAGCATTTAACAAATTTAATCTGTAAAAAAAAAAAACTTAAGGTGGAACTTTGTATAGTGAAACACATTGTCCCATAGGAAATAATGTAAATGCAGATAATCTGCTCCAGCCACCCAAACATATTCAATTCAGTTCAATGTTATTTATATAGCGCTTTTAACAATTTTCATAGTCGCAAAGCAGCTTTACACACTCAAAAGAATTATTTACGTTTGTTAGAAATGTGAATGTGTATGAATCAAACATAGTCAGATATATGAAATATGATAAATATTAACAATTTCCAACACTATAATAATTTTTTTGCATATGAAAAATAATCAAAACATTTAGAAAAGACATGTAAATGAAGTAAAATTTGAAATAAATACACATTAAACCTCACTTAACATTAATTTATGACTCCTCTCAGCTTTAAAAACCGAACTGAAAGTGTCTCCCTTTTCTTCTTGCTAATGTCCTTGTTAACATTCCTAACTTCACTAAGTCTTACACTAAATGCAAAAAATATAACACAGAACAACCTGTAAACTCGCCTCCCTTTGCTTTGCACTGACACAAACAAGTTTTGAGCGTCTCACTGGCGTACACGAGGGTTAGTCGGCGCTCGGTTTGGATCGATTTGGTCGATGGTATGCTGAAGATTTTTTGTATGCCGAGGAAAATTGCTTACAAAATTTTAGTTCTTAAGGCAAAAATTCCTTAGGTGGGATGTTCACATGCTGAATCCAGTGGTACCTACAGTGTGTGTGTATAATGTAAAGAAAGATTACAGTGTTTCTGCTTATTAAAAGCTAAAGTAAGGCTTTATAGATTGATCTGTTCATTCTTAGTTAGACTTGGATGGCCAACTACTGGAATGATCACTTCATTAAAATCATATAAAAACCCTAAACTGGACACTGAGTCACTTTGGGACTCGAAAGAGGCGACTTGCATTGATTGATGATTCATCATAAAAGTGATTAACTTGCGGGTTACGATCAGAACAATCTCCCTCTCTCTCTCACACACACGCGCGCACACACACACACACACACACACACACACACACACACACACACACACACACACACTTAGGCCTTATAACTGGGGTCAGTGAGCCGCTTTGGGACTCAAGAGTCGACTACTGTTAATCAGTGATTTATTACGGAATGTGACTCGGTGAAAAGAATCGGAAATTTCAATCACTGATCAGTTTCTCTAACTCTAACGGACTAAGCACTTCGTTCTCTCTCTCTCTCTCTCTCTCTCTCTTTTTTCCCTGTCCTGTCCTCTTCTCGTCCTCTTCTCTGTCCCCTCCGGTGGACTCCAGTCCTCCCTGCTGTCCTGCGGAGTCTCCCTCTAACGGACCTGCAGGCGTCCTGTAAGACTCTCTTCTTCTGTTATTATTTTCCCTTTCCTCTGCTTTTCTTATCTCAACATCCTCTCCTTCATAAGGATACAACTCTGTGGTCATGAGTCTAGTGTCAGCTCTGTGTGTGTGTGTGTGTGTGTGTGTGTGTGTGTGTGTGTGTGTGTGTGTGTGTGTGTGTGTGTGTGTGTGTGTAGGATGGCAGTAGAGGTGGTGGAGCAAAACAGCCCTCTGCAAAAGAGCAACTGGATGAATATTTAATCAGCCTGCAACGCAGGAACAGGTGACACACACACACACACACACACACACACACACACACACACACACACACACACACACGCTGAGCTCTAATGACAATCACAGTTCTGGTGTATGAACAACGTAAAGTGTGAGCTGCAGTCTCGTGCTCCATTCGTGTGTGTGTGTGTGTGTGTGTGTGTGTGTGTGTGTGTGTGTGTGTGTGTGTGCACGTGTGTGTGTCAGGGCTCTGAGGAAGCTGCAGGTGAAGGACCCAAAGCAGGTGGAGTTAGAGCAGCTGGAACAGGGCTTCTGTATCTACCTCAACGGTGCTAATGCTAATGCTAACCCGGCTAACGCCAAGGGCAGCCGGAGAGTCAGACTCACACACACTGCAGGTATACTGTGTGGGTGTGTGTGGTGTGTGTGTAGTACCATTAAAACGTTTTTGCCCCTCCTTCATTTAATTTTTTGTATATTTGTGAAAGTTAATTTTAAACCCAGGCCTGATTACTGCCAGACCTGTTGAAGCAAGACGTCTTAATTTCAATAGACTCTGACTGACAAAGTGAAGCACAGGAAAAGATCTAAAAAAGCAACACGGTCCAAAGAAATTCAGGAACAGATGAATGACAGCGTAGGTGACGTGTCTCAGTGTGTAAAGTGCTACAGCGACGTGTCTGAGTCTTTGGGACTCCAGTGAACCACGGTGAGAGACATTATACACACATGGAGTAAACGTGGTGAACCTTCCAAAATTACTCCAAGAGCACAACCATGCCTCATCCAGGAGCTCATAAAAGAACCAGAAGAACATCTAAAGATCTGCAGGCCCCAGTTAAGGTCAGAGTTCATGATCCAACAGTAAGAAACAGACTGGGGGACAAAAATGGTGTCCATGGGAGAGTTCCAAGGAGAAAGACACCACTGACCGAAAAGAACACAAAGACTCGTCTCACATTTGCCAAAAACATCTGGATTATCCCGAAGACTTCTAGTTGAATATTCTGTGAACTGATGAGACAAAAGTTAAACATGGCATAAAACTAACAGGCATTTCATTAATAATAAATAATAAATAATGCCAACAATCAGACATGATGGTGGTAGTGTGATGGTTTGGGGCTGATTTGCCGCTTCAGGATCTGAATGACTCGCTGTAATTGATGGAACCATGAACTCTGAGCTCTACCAGAGAATCCTGAAGGAGAATGTCCGGCCATCAGGTGGTGACCTCGAGCTCAAGATCACCTGGACAGGACAATGATCTAAACACACCCGCAGGTCCACCTCTAACTGGGTTATAAAATCTAAATGTAGGTTTTGAGCGGCCTGGTCCAAGTCTGGACTTAAAATCTGATTGAGATCTTTAAACAGATGTTTATGCTCGAGAACCCTTCAGTGTGGCTGAATTAAAACAATTCTGCAAAGAAGAGCGGATCAAAATCCCCCAACAGCGATATGAGAGGCTCATTAGCAGTTTTTCGCAGATTTTCACACTGGGCCAGGCAGCGTTTTCCCTTAATAAATCTAATCATTATTTAAAACTGTATTTTGTATTTACTCAGATGTAATATTATAATTTGTTTGATGATTTCAATCATTTAAGTGTGACAAGGTAGGGGCAAATACTTTTTCACAACACTATGTGTACTTTAACTTCATTACTGACACTAAGAAAAGAAAAATTGTCATTGAACACACAGACGGTCCCTCGAGGAGTGTAGAGGATGTGTTTGGAGTGAGTCATCCTGTCCCGAGGAGTCAAACAGCACCTGAGAGGGCACAGCGCAGAGAATGGGTCCAGGTACATGCACACACATGCACACACACACACACACACACACACACACACACACACACACACACACACACACACACACACACCTGAGGCAGTGTGAATAACAGTACAGTGTACAACATCACCGGCTCAGACTGTACTGTTACAGTAAAAATGTGTTATCTATCTCACCGGAGTGTCCCGAGTGTCCTCTGGGTCCCGAGTGTCCTCTGGGTCCCGAGTGTCCTCTGGGTCCCGAGTGTCCTCTGGGTCCCGAGTGTCCTCTGGGTCAGTGGTGGCTGGTGTAAAGATTTTGGGGGGCACAAACAAAATTAAAATGAAACTTTTAACACTCGCCTGTAAATAAGCCATTTATCAGGTGATTGCGTATCATTACTACTAGTATAAAATAAAGTCCTGACTCACATCACATCCAGTCAGCAGCTCCGCTTGCCACAAGAAGTGCTGGAAAAGACTCGTTGAGAATCACATGGTCCAATCACTCACTCATCATCTATAGCGCTTAATCCTGTATTCAGGGTCGTGGGGGGCCTGGAGCCTATCCCAGGAGACTTGGGGCACATGGCAGGGTACACCCTGGACAGGGTGCCAATCCATCGCAGGGCACAGACACACACACATACACTCACTCATCCACACACTACGGGCAATTTGGGAATGTCAATTAACCTAACCTACATGTCTTTGGACTGTGAGAGGAAACTGGAGTACCCGGAGGAAACCCACCAAGCACGGGGAGAACATGCAAACTCCATGCACACAGAGACGGGAATCGACCCTGGCCGGGGATCGAACCCGGATGGTCCAATCACATGAGCCCAAATATTTAAAAACAATATGATTCGCTAAGAACAAAAGTGGGAGGGTTCGGGGGGACACAGTGCTGCGACACAAGGATGATTTGACAAAATCCAATCAGAGCTCAGCCTCAGGTCACATGCTATTCAAAAATGTATGTGCTACATAGACACTCGTTTGTCCGGCGCCCCGCGTACACCAACACAAATGAACGTATAAATAAATTATATAAAGAAATACAGCGGAATATTGTGACTAAATGACTTTATTTCATTATTAAAATAAATAATTATTATGTTAAATAATTACATTTTAAAGGAGCATTCTTCTCTGCCTAACCTTAAGGGGGGCGGCGCCCCTGCGCCCCGTATTGACCGGCCGCCACTCCTCAGTGTCCTGGGTGTCCCGAGTGTACTGATGTGGTACCTGTCCTTGTTAAAGACTCCTGTTGTGTCGTCTGCAGGAATCGATACAGATTCGCACGGAGACCGGGGCTCGGCTGAAAATATCTCCTGAAAATCAATATTCAGAAGACTTTGAGTCATACGAGAGCGTAGATATGGAGGTAAAGTGTGTGTGTGTGTGTGTGTGTGTGTGTGTGTGTGTGTGTGTGTGTGTGTGTGTGTGTGAGAGAGAGAGAGAGAGTGTATGTGAGAGATATCCATGTTGATTGAGCATTCAGTGAAATTAATACTAAGCGTTCCCACA
Organism: Clarias macrocephalus; assembly: GCA_011419295.1. Lineage (NCBI taxonomy): Eukaryota > Metazoa > Chordata > Actinopteri > Siluriformes > Clariidae > Clarias > Clarias macrocephalus. Next base: position 16,053 of record JAAGKR010006128.1, read on the forward strand.
ATCAGTCAGTGTACACCTTGGTAACCATGACGACTCGGCTGTATTCTAACGATAGTGTACAGTCGCGGCCAAAAGTTTTAAGAATTACATAAATATTGGAAATTGGAAAAGTTGCTGCTTAAGTTTTTATAATAGCAATTTGCATATACTCCAGAATGTTCTGAAGAGTGATCAGATGAACTGCATCATCCTTCTTTGCCATGAAAATTAAGTTAAACCCGAAAAAAACTTTCCACTGCATTTCATTGCTGTCATTAAAGGAGCTGCTGAGATCATTTCAGTAATCGTCTTGTTAACTCAGGTGAGAATGTTGACGAGCACAAGGCTGGAGATCATCATGTCAGGCTGATTGGGTTAGAATGGCAGACTTGACATGTTAAAAGGAGGCTGATGCTTGAAATCATTGTTCTTTCATTGTTAACCTGGTGACCTGCAAAGAAACGCGTGCAGCCATCATTGCGTAGCATAAAAATGGCTTCACAGGCAAGAATATTGTGGCTACTAAGATTGAACCTAAATCAACAATTTATAGGATCATCAAGAACTTCAAGGAAAGAGGTTCAGTTCTTGTTAAGAAGCTTCAGGGCGTCCAAGGAAGTCCAGCAAGCGCCAGGATCGTCTCCTAAAGAGGCTTCAGCTGCAGGATCGGAGGGCCACCAGTGCAGAGCTGCTCAGGAATGGCAGCAGGCAGGTGTGAGAGCATCTGCACGCACAGTGAGGCGAAGACTTTTGAAAGATGGCCTGGTGTCAAGAAGGGCAGCAAAGAAGCCACTTCTCTCCAAAAAAAACATCAGGGACAGATTGATCTTCTGCAAAAAGTCTGGCGAATGGACTGCTGAGGACTGGGGCAAAGTCATATTCTTGGATGAAGCCTCTTTCCGATTGTTTGGGGCATCTGGAAAAAGGCTCGTCAGGAGAAGAAAAGGTGACGCTACCATCAGTCCTGTGTCATGCCAACAGTAAAACATCCTGAGACCATCCATGTGTGGGGTTGCTTCTCATCCAAGGGACTGGGCTCACTCACAATGCTGCCCAAAAACACAGCCATGAATAAAGAATGGTACCAAAACACCCTCCAACAGCAACATCTTCCAACAGTCCAACAACAGTTTGGTGAAGAACAAGGCATTTTCCAGCACGATGGAGCACCGGGCCATAAGGCAAAAGTGAGAACTAAGTGGCTTGGGGACCAAAACGTTGAAATTCTGGGTCCATGGCCTGGAAACTCCTCAGATCTTAATCCCATTGAGAACTTGTGGTCAACCCTCAAGAGGCGGGTGGACAAACAAAAACCCACTAATTCTGACAAACTCCAAGAAGTGATTATGAAAGAATGGGCTGCTATCAGTCAGGATTTGGCTCAGAAGTTGATTGAGAGCAGCCCAGTCGAATTGCAGAGGTCCTGAAAAAGAAGCCCAACACTGCAAATACTGACTCTTTACATAAACGTCATGTAATTGTCGATAAAAGCCTTTGACACGTATGAAGTGCTTGTAATTATATTTCAGTACATCACAGAAACAACTGAAACAAAGATCTAAAAGCAGTTTAGCAGCAAACTTTGTGAAAACTAATATTTGTGTCATTCTCAAAAATTTTGGCCATGACTGTAGATATTCACACTAAGTGATGGTCCCTGGTGATTCCTGTCCCTATCTGATACCTCTGTTCCACTTAATACTGCGATCCTGTAAGTATCACGACTTTATAAATGTCCAGATTCTATATTATACACTCACCTAAAGGATTATTATGAACACCACACTAATATGGTGTTTGACCCCTTTTCGCCTTCAGAACTACCTTAATTCTACGTGGCATTGATTCAACAAGATATTGAAAGCTTTCTTTAGAAACGTTGGCCCATATTGATAGGAGAGCATCTTGTAGTTGATGGAGATTTGTGGGATGCACATCCAGGGCACGAAGCTCCCGTTCCACCACATCCCAAAGATGCTCTATTGGGTTGAGATCTGGTGACTGCGGGGGCCATTTTAATACAGTGACTCATTGTCATGTTCAAGAAACCAATTTGAAATGATTCGAGCTTTGTGACATGGTGCATTATCCTGCTGGAAGTAGCCATCAGAGGATGGGGACATGGTGGTCATAAAGGGACGGACATGGTCAGAAACAATGCTCAGGTAGGCCGTGGCATTTAAACAATGCCCAATTGGCACTAAGTGTGTCACTAAAGTGTGCCAAGAAAAGATCCTCCACACCATTACACCACCACCACCAGCAGCCTGCACAGTGGTAACAAGGCATGATGGATCCATGTTCTCATTCTGTTTATGCCAAATTCTGACTCTACCATTTGAATGTTTCAACAGAAATCCAGACTCATCAGACCAGGCAACATTTTTCAGTCTTCAACTGTCCAATGTTGGTGAGCTCGTGCAAATTGTAGCCTCTTTTTCCTATTTGTAGTGGAGATGAGTGGAACCCGGTGGGGTCTTCTGCTGTTGTAGCCCATCCGCCTCAAGGTTGTGCGTGTTGTGGCTTCACAAATGCTTTGCTGCAGACCTCGGTTGTAACGAGGGGTTATTTCAGTCAAAGTTGCTCTTCTAACAACTTGACTCAGTCGGTCCATTCCTCCTCTGACCTCCAGCATCAACAAGGCATTTTCACCCACAGGACTGCCGTATACTGGATGTTTTTCCCTTTTCACACCAGTCTTTGTAAACCCTAGAAATGGTTGTGTGTAAAAATCCCAGTAACTGAGCAGATTGTGAAATACTCAGACCGGCCCGTCTGGCACCAACAACCATGTCACGCTTAAAACTGCTTAAATCACCTTTCTGTCCCATTCTGACATTCAGTTTGGAGTTCAGGAGATTGTCTTGACCAGGACCACACCCATAAATGCATTGAAGCAACTGCCATGTGATTGGTTGATTAGATAATTGCATTAATGAGAAATTGAACAGATGTTCCTAATAATCCTTTAGGTGAGTGTATTTTCACTTAGTTTACTTAGAATTTTAAAACCATGAACCTTGAAAATAATAATCAAAAGTTGTTGTATCTTAAATTTTATTCTGTGGATTTGTTCAACAGCTTTGAACATGAACTGAACAAGCAATTAATTGCATCCCGTTTTTCATAACATTATTAACATTTATAACATTTAAACACAACAAACTTCAAGTACAAGAGTTTAAAACTTAACTTTAAATTAAATAAAAGACAAAGCTACATTGTTACTGAGCAGCGCGTATCTCCGTCATCCGCCATCGTTATTATTTCTAAACAAACTCAGCAAATAAGTTAGCTCTATAGATTATTATAGATTTAATATTATAAGCAACAAGAAAAAACACATGACTCTTTAGGAATATAAATAGTCATAACATGTCACCTAGCACTTGTGAGGACTCTATTCCTCTGTTTTAGGATGAAGGAAATGTGTGTAAGGTGCCGGGGGTGAAGTCTCGCGCACAATCCGATCCTGCGGAAAGACTCCTGCTCAACCTCGACCAGGTCAAAGTGAGTAACCGTGACATCAGATCTAACCAGCCCTCATACTGACCCCCAACACCACCACCGACTTCGACCCCATCCCCCCAGCACCACCACCGATCCCCAAACACCGGGTAAACCCCAAAAACAATTGATGACTCCCAGTCACCATAACTGAGCCCTAATCATCACCAGCCTCAGACACCTCCACCGTAATCACTTATGCAAAAATATACTTTTATACACACGACTCACAATAAGTCAGGGATATTGTGAGAGACTCCGTGGACGTCATACACACGGTGTTTGTTTCACTTCAGACATTTTTGGGATAGGGAGGCGAGTGTACTGGGGTGATAGACACACCTCATTTTGTGTTTTCCATGTAATGGTCTCATTGTGTACAGATGTGCCTTATATTGGGGCCAATACCAAAAGACCAACCCTTTTCAATGTGGCATCAATTTCAACATTCTGTGGGTATAAAAAGCTGGTATTGTCAGTAAGTCATTCCAAGTTCATCATTCAAACAGCCATGAACACACGACGTCACTTAACGGACGAGCAGCGCCACCCGGCCATGGCGCGCCTTCGGGTCGGTGGCAGGCAGTCAGGTGTTGCTTGTGAACTTCGTGCGTCTCAAAGTGTCATCAGCAGACTGAACTACTGGCAGAGTTCATGACAGACCCAGGAGCGGAGCCCCACGAGTGACCATGACCAGTACCTAAGGACCTCTGCACCCAGACATCGTTATGTAACTGCCACACAGCTGCAGGCCCGTTTACAAGATGTGAGGGGTACGAGGGTTTCCAGACAAACCATTCGCAACCGACTCCGACTGTTTAAGGCGACTCCACTGACACCGAGACACGCCGTGAACGTTTGCAGTGGGCACAAGACCATGTGACCCGGACAATGCAGCAGTGGTCTACCGTCCTGTTTACTGATGAGTGTCGGGTCACCGTTGCTGGAGAAGACGAGGTGAGCGATACGCTGAGGTCAACATGGTCCCCAGGGTTTGCTTTGGTGGAGGAGGTGCAACACCAGGAATCACCAGTCAGCGCAAAGCAGATTTGGTTATTGTAGATGTCTCAGTCACTGCACGTTCGTACCTCAGAGACATCAGAGAATCCATCATCATCCCCCAATTCCGCCAGCACACCCCCGACTTTCTGTTCATGGATGATGTTGCTCCTCCACACCGTGGCAGAATTGTCACAGCTCGACTTCAGGAAGTTGGAGTGTCTCATATGGTGGCCATCAATGTCCCCTGACCTGAACCCCATAGAGCAGGTCTGGGACCAGTTCAAGCAGAGACTGGATGATATCGTACCCCACCCCCACATGACCTGGCAGAACTGCGTGTAGCACTTGTGGAAGAGTGGAACCATCGCCTCAGAACAACATCATGAGGCAGTGAGGAGCCTGAGACGTCGCTGTCCAGCTTCACTGCGGCAAATGGTGGAAACACCCGCGACTGACATCGTCAAGTTTTGTTATTTGGGGCTATCCTTGTTATTGTCTAAGTTTTGGGGGTAATAAATATTAAACTAATGAAAATGGTGTTTCTTCTCATACATTATTAGTAATATCAAAGGGAACTTTTTCTTATTTCATTAAAATTCAGAGCAAATAGAAAAGCACTCATGTAAATAACAATATCCCTAACGCATTGTGAGTAGCGTATGATTGTATGTATAAACAGGTATACTGTGTGTGTGTGTGTGTGTGTGTGTGTGTGTGTGTGTGTGTGTGTGTCTCTCAGGTGTTGCGGTGCAGTCTGCAGGCCAGCGTGAGGCGGAGCAGCCACGAATCTGCAGGCGAGGAGTCCGCGGACGAGTGTGTGGAAGAACAGATCGAGAGGGACGACAGTAATGACAACATTGGTGACATCACCCTCCCCCCCTCCCCCGAACCTAGCCAACCTATCAGGAGTCAGCCCGGCTCTGGTGACCTCATTGTGCTGGACTTTAGCCCCGCCCCTACAGGTATGAGCTGACTTCACTAAACATGGGTGAAGGGACTGAATTACAAACCAACACACTCCTGCCCTCAGAGCTATAAGTTATAAACACGTACACAGTCAGTGGAAAAACACGGCACGGGTACTGGATATGTCGTGTGTCTCCAGTCAGCATGTTGTCTCTGGTTTGTGTGTTCGTGTGCGCACGCATGTGTGTTAGGCCGTAAGGAGGAGCGCAGTCTGTCTGCTAAGAGGAAGGAGAACGTGGAAACCTACATCCCCATTAAACCAGTCCGACAGAACAGAGAAAGCGGGAGGTCGAACAGAGCTCAACAGGACACACCACGTAAACACACACACACACACACACACACACACACACACACACACACACACACACACACACACGTTCCATCTCCTACAGCCTCAGCCCCCCCCCCCCCCCCTCTTTCTCAGGGCCCGGCAGTCGTGTGGAGCGCCCCCTGTCTGCAGTGCGTCAGTCCCAGGAGGACGAGGACCCTCAGGACACGGTGCTCAGTGTGGTCAAGGCGGTGCAGAGAGAGAACTCCTCCCCCCTGCACACACACACATCAGACACACACCATCACACACACTCACCTGAGCACCCAGAGCCCCGGGATCCTGCTCTGTGGGGGAGTGTGTTCAGCTTCAGTCAGGTACACACACACACATGCGCACACACACACACACACACACACACACACACACACACACACACACACAGCATTTTCTTTTACGCACACATGCAGCAGGGGTTGCGGTAATGCAGAATAAAAAAATAAAACTGTGTGTGTGTGTGTGTGTGTGTGTGTGTGTGTGTGTGTGTGTGTGTCAGCAGGTGAACTCCATCACACATCAGGCCGACATCAACGCTAACACTGAGGAGAGAGGGGAGGGGGAGGGGTGTGAGAATCAGTTAATGAGAGCCATGAAGAGGATCGCACTGATGGGACCCGGGTATAACACACACACACACACACACACACACACACACACACACAATGGGCATATTCTTCTGAATGTTTCTCCAGGTCATATGATGTTCTCTGTCTCACTCTCTCTTCTGAATGTTTCTCCAATGTCTCATGATGTTCTCTGTCTCACTCTCTCTTCCTTTCCTCTTTCTCTGACAATGTCTCATGTTTTCTCTCTGTCTCTCTCTCTGTGTCTCTCTCTGTCTCTCTCTCTCTCTGTCTCTCTGTCTCTCTCTCTCTCTGTCTCTCTCTGTCTCTCTCTCTCTCTCTGTCTGTCTCTCTCTGGTTTTCCCTGCTTGTTTCTCTTCTTCTCTCTCTTTTCTTTTCGGTCTCCCTCTGTCTCACTCTCTTTTCCTTTCGGTGTCTCTCTGTCCCTCTGTCTCTCTGTCTCAGTCAGCAGAAGAAGTTGCTAAAGGCTCTGGAGAACATCGAGACTCCTCCCACAGTTTCTCACACACACATCAGCAGCAGCACCTCCCCACCTCCAGTACGTGTGTGTGTGTGTGTGTTACTTATTTATTTCTCTATGAATTTACCTGCTAATGATTCATAAATTGATGATGACATTAATAACCGTTAGAGTGTCCATTGTGTTACTCGTGTCATTACGTCACTGAGGGAGGTTTGTGTTCTACCGTGACAGAGGAGGCGGGGCTCCACGGAGGCCCTCTACGTCACCATGGAGATTCTGTCGAACTGGGGTGACGTGGGACGGGTAGGCCTGACGGAGGTCCAGTTCTTCTGCAAAAGGAACCGCAAACTCCACGTCTCCCCACACGACCTGGACATCCGGAACGCCGCCCAGCCCGGGAACCTCGAGGCGCTCGTCAACGGCAGGACTAATGTGAGGCGGAGTCACAGCCCTCTATAGTAACCACTCACTCACAGGGGGGAGGAGTCATTAACGTACTGTTATTATTACTCTGTGTGTGTGTGTGTGTGTGTGTGTGTGTGTGTGTGTGTGTGTGGGGTTACAGACCACTAGAGAGAGGGACATGTGGGTGTGTCAGTTCCATGCACCGCTACAGCTGTACTTCGTGGTGAGAAACACAGAGAGCTCGCCGGACTTCAGCATCGCACAGATCAAAATCTGGAATTATAACCACAGTCTGAAGGTGAGCGCGGACACGCACGCACACGCACACTTGTGAAACTGTAACATAAAATTTAAACATGTCTGAAAAAGCATTGTTTCTAATATGCAAAAATGATGTAATTTGTGTTTGCTTAGTAACACTGTGTGTGTGTGTGTGTGTGTGTGTGTGTGTGTGTGTGTGTGAGAGAGATAAAGTAGAGCAGGTGGAGATTAGCTTTAACGGATTAGCTAAGCCAAGCTGCTCTTTGCATTTGTCCCTGTGTGACAGGATACACTTAAGCTCCACCTACACACACACACACACACACACACACACACACACACACACACACCTTACACAGCCAGACTTGTACTCAGATTGTGGTGTGCGTGTGTGTGTTTTTCCCCATCAGGAGCTGGGTGTAGGAGCGCGTGACGTCCGTGTGTACGTGAACAGCACTCTGGTGTTTGACGGGCTGCTGGGTAAAGGCTGCGGTAACCAGGCGTCCGATTACAGCACTACCATTACCCTGGAAGACCTCCACCTCCCAGAATGCACCTCTCCCAGCCCACGTCACCATAACGCCCCTCCTCGGGACCCTGGCCGATCCGATCCCGACTCCTGTACCCTGAAGAAAGCGAGCGGCGATATGCCGAGAGACTCCTCGGAGCGCGGAGATCCGCCCCTGCCCAGGAGCTGCGGAGAGCCGGTTACCACGGTGACCACACAGCCAGCTTCACACAGGGCTCGAGAGCGCCCCGTGTGGTTGGAGACTCAGAACAGGATCGACAGCAAACACCAACGCATTGCCAAACACAAGCTCTCCATCCTGAACGACGTCTCGTGCAGTCCGGCCAGCGTCTGCGGCCACCAGGCGGCGCCACCCGCAAACACAAAGGAGAGGAACCGCGAGAGCAAACTGGAGCGCGAGCTGGATCTGTTAGAAAGCCTGGGCAAGGAGCGACCACATGTCCGAGCCGTCAGCGGGCGCAGAGGTTCCGCACGCTCGCAGGTTAAACCGAGTCAGGATGCGGAGACGTCAGGTAAACTGGTGCACAAACTTATGCTTTATTCCTTTTATACAACTATTAGTCAAGTAACAGTAAAGAACAATGTTGTTTTATTCGAAAATTGGCTACGGAGTATTTTCACGTCTGTATTGATCACTTCTCAACCTGTCGTAGAGGACCCTGGACCAGTTGCCAATGGCAACCAACGTCTGCGATCCCGCTGTCTGAGCAACGCGGTCGAGACCAAACCGCTAAAGACGATAAGATCACCGGACTCGCCGCTGAAGTTCGATCAGCCCGAGGGTGACGTATTTGACGAGTTTCTCCAGCGCCGGTCCTGCCCCTCTGCAGTGACGCCAGACCCTGTGACCTCTGATCCTGAAGAGGACTTCGAGATCCCTGTTCTTCCACAGGGGCGGCACCTGGTGATGCGTATCCTGTCCACGTGGGGGGACCGTTACTACGTGGGCCTGAACGGTGTGGAGATATTCAGCGCGAGCGGAGAGCCGGTCACACCACGTAGCATCGCCGCCGTCGTGATCGGCCTCCCCGAGAACAACGATAACGTCTCCAGGGTGGCGGACGGCGTCCAGCGCACGCAGGACGACTCACACATGTGGCTGGCCCCGTTCGTGGCGGGGAGGAGGTGCGAGATCTCGCTAGACCTCGGAGAGCCTCAGCGCCTCGCCATGATCCGGGTGTGGAACTACAACAAGTCCCGCATTCACTCCTTCAGAGGCGTGCGAGAGGTGGACATGCTGCTGGACGGACGAAGGATCTTCAGAGGAGAGATCGCTAAAGCTTCTGGCACGCTGTTGGGAGGTACGAAGATGTGGATGTCCCCAGATTAGAGGGGACAAAGTGCATTTGTGACAGGGGTACCTAGCTGACACTATGGATTGAGAATTGTGAGAACAAGGGGACAAAGCGCCTAAGGGACCATATGAACTAGGGGACAGTGTGGACTAGAGGACAGTACGGGGACTATTGGACAATCAGTTGGTAATAGTGGGGTCCAGGCAATCGTGTACACTAGGGAAAAGTAAAAGGGTATGGGGACAGTGCAGATTTTGGGATAGTGAGGACTTTGGGACAGTGCAGAATGGGGATAGTGAGGACTAAGGGGCAGTGTGGACATTGGGGATAATGGGAACTAGTGGGCAGTGTGAAGTAGGACACTGTGGATTGGATGACAGTGGGCACTCGGGACAACATGGATTTGGGGCAGTACAGTCTATAGAACAGTGATGATAGAGTGGAGGTGCGGCCAGTGGGGATTGAGTTACAGATAAAGGATGCATGTGGACTAGTGGACAAGGTAATTGAAGACAGTCGCGATTGTGGAATTGTGGACATTAGAGACTGAATAGCGAGAACAAGGTGACAGTGTGGACTGAAGGACAGTGAAGTGGACGAGGATTAAGTGAAGTGAGGACCAGGAAACAGTGTGGACTGGAGTACAGCCCTAGGGGACAGAGCTGACTAGGTACTTAGGGACAGTGCAGAATCAGGGACAATGCATGTTGGAGATAGTGGGAACTAGGGGAACATGTGAATTTGGGACAGTATTTATCAGGGGACTCGGGGACAGCAGGGATTATGAAGTGTATGGACTGGAGTACAGCACAAGAGGACAGAGAGTTGAGGACTAATCATTTGTCCTGATCATTTCGCTCTCTCAGGTCTAGATCAGTTCGGCGATACAATCCTCTTCACCACGGACGATGAGATCCTGGAAGCCATGTCCCGATTTGACGACACATTCGTGTGTGTTAATGAGGGGGCGGGGCCTGGTGCACAGGGGGCGGTGCTTGAGCGTCCTCAGACTGCAGATGAAGATGCAGAAGAGGATGCATCACTCACTCAGACTGGCTTCAGGGAGGACAACAAAGATGTAAGCGTGTGTGCGTGTGTGTGTTTGTGAGAGAGTGTGTGTTATATATATTTTACACCTGAGTGTGTGTCTGCAGGAGAACGAGGACACTGTGGTGGTTCCGTGCGCTGACCCAGAGGACCGGAGTTCTGGTCTCTACACCGCAAAAAGTAAGACCAGCGTTCTTTACTCACATTCATTCAAAACTGTGTGTGTGTGTGTGTGTGTGTGTGTGTGTGTGTGTGTGTGTGTGTACAGTACAGACCAAAAGTTTGGACACACCTTCTCATTCAAAGAGGTTGAATTTGTATTATGGCAAGAAAAAAGCAGCTAAGTAAAGAAAAACGAGTGTCCCCAAGTGCAGTCACAAAAAGCATCAAGCGCTAAAAAGAAACTGGCTCAAATGCGGACCGGCAACAAGCAGAAGAGACGCGTTTAGGCTAAAGAACACAAGAAAGAACACGAAAGAAAACTTGCTGAATGAGAAGGGGTGTCCAAACTTTTGCTCTGTACTGTGTGTATGTGTGTGTGTATGTGTGTGTGTATGTGTGTGTGTATGTGTGTGTGTATGTGTGTGTATGTGTGTGTATGTGTGTGTATGTGTGTGTATGTGTTCTTGTTGTCCTCAAGCAGATATACCTTTTATATACACGTGTGTGTGTGTGTGTGTGTGTAGGCCTGCGTCTGTCTCTGATGTCCACGTGGGGTGACACTCACTATCTCGGCCTCACCGGGTTGGAGGTTGTAGGTAAAGAGGGCGAGGTCATCCCTGTCGATGTCTCCATGGTAACAGCAACCCCACGTGACCTCAACGACCTCCCGGAGTATAACAACGATCTCCGTACTCTGGACAAGTAAGTTTCTCTCTCTCTCTCTCTCTCTCTCTCTCACTCGTCACTTCTCTCACACTCTCACAGAATCGATTTGGTGACACTTTTTGTTCTCTGATGTGGTAAATTGTTGCAGTTCCTCTGTCGTCCTACAGACGAACCTGTTCACACTGTTGTCAGGCAGCCTGTATTGTAATCTGAACAATATCAGATTGGGAGAATTGAGAGATTGTGATACAGATCTAACTGGTATCGATGTTTTGTGATGATATCGTATCTTCTGGCTCGGGGTGATTCTCATCCCTGCTCTTTAACACCCTCTCACACACACACACACACACACACACACACACACACACACACACACACACACAACACTCTCTCTCTCTCTCTCTCTCTCTCTCAGGCTGTTCGATGGAGAGAACATCACCACTGATGATGAACACATGTGGCTGATACCCTTCACCCCCGGCTCAGACCACACCCTCTCCATCCGGTTCAGCCAATCACAGACCATCGCTGGCTTCAGAGTCTGGAATTACAACAAATCACCCGAGGACTCGTACAGAGGGGTGAGAGCATGAGGGGGGAGGGGTGTGTATGTATATATGTGATATCTAATAATGTGTGTGTGTGTGTGTATTAGGTGCAGGCGTTGTGTGTTTACATGGACGAGGTGTGTGTCTCACCACCGGACGGGTTCCTGATCAGGAAAGGACCCGGGAACTGTCACTTTGACTTCGCTCAGGAGATTCTGTTCATTGATTACATACAGTCCTCTAGTGTGTGTACAATCTCAACCACAACACACACGCACAGGTGAGATATCTCTCTCTCTCTCACACACACACACACACACACACACACACATACACACACACACACACTCAGGAAGACAGTGTAGAGCATCAATTCAAGGAAATGAAGTCATGTACTACTGGTGTGTGTGTGTGTGTGTGTGTGCAGGAGTGAAGAGAAAGCCAGTATGGAGTACGAGGCTCCTCTCACGCCGTGCGGATGTATCCTTCTTTCTGCTATAAAAAATATTATATAAATTTGTAGTATTGTGTGTGTGTGTGTGTGTGTGTGTGTGTGTGTGAGAGAGAGAGAGATAGAGATTGCAGTGTATGTACAGGTAGTCCCTGACTTTTGAGTTGCGTATTTCCGCAGATATGAACAGACCGCGGCTTGTATATGTTATTTGTAGAAGCGAACAGTCACAGTATCAGGTGTATAAATATATCAAGTGTCTCACATGTAATGTACAAAAAATAGACACCACAATGACCAGATACCAATATTTACAATTGTATACAATATTTTCAGTGTGTAAGTAAATGTATAAAATGTCTAAAGTCCAGTATATTGTGCGAGTGTGTGTGATGATTAATCCTAATTTCTGAAAATCCTCAGCAGAGCAGAGTTCACAGTCCAATACAGCGGAGAACAGCTGACAGGGTAGTGTCGGGATTCCCCTAACAAACTTAGTTTGCAGTCTAATTTAATTCAACATCCGTGTGTGTGCGCGTGTGTGTGTGTGTGGGAAAGTTGTCCTAAACAATAACCCTCCGCCTCCTCTCCTGTCAGGGCTGATTCTTTTCAGAGGTAAAGTGCAGGTTAATTAGTTTTATTGTCACTTATATTATGAATTATTAATACTTTTGGGTTATGAATCATCGGGTGGGACTTTTTAAGTCTTCTCATAAAGTACAGATGCTGCTGTGCCTTCCTGATCAGGAAAGAAGAGTTCAGAGACCAGGTGAGGTCCTCAGAGATTTGGACTCCAAGGAACCTGAAGCTGGTTACACGCTCGACAGCAAATCCTTTGATGTCAATGGGAGCATGAGTGGGATTGGCAGCTTGTCGAAAATCCACAATGATCTCTTTCATCTTCTTGATCACCTCAATACCAGATGTGTGATCTCCTCCCTGTAAGCCGTCTCGTCGTTACCTCTGACCAGACCCACCACCGTGGTGTCATGTGAGAACTTTATAAAGCTTTTGGAGACACAGGCAGTCAGGGGTGAAAAGGGAGTATAGGAGAGGGGACAACACCCAGTGCTGAGGGTGAGACTGGAGGAGGTGAGGTTATTCAGGCGTGGTGTGTTCGTCAGGAAGTCTAGGGTCCAGTTGCAGTGGAGTGCTGATGCCAAGCTGTTTCGGCTTCAGGGCTAGCATGGAGGGGCTAACTGTGTTAAAAGTTGAACTAAAATCTAGGAACAACATCCTGGCATCCTGTCCAGTGAATTGGAATATTTTATATCCTATATTGGTATCAAAGGCGTATAAGACTGACTTTGTCCCCAACTTACAAACAAATCCAACTTATGAGCAACTAGAGGACTACCTGTGTATATTAATATTACTTATATTCACAGGTTCAGCCTCGCTCTTACTTTTCCTTGACTGCACGTGTGTGTTTGTGTGTGTGTGTGTGTGTGTAGTTATTTTTCAGTTACAGCTCTTGACCACATGGGGCGACCCATACTACATCGGACTGAATGGGCTGGAGCTTTACGACCACAACGACCAGAAGATCCCACTCAGTGACAACAGTACACGCACGCACACACACACTCATTTAATACCTTTTATGGATATACAGGGTGGGACATTTATATGCAGGGAGCTGCAGGAGCTGGAGTTTGTAAGGGTGCCGTTTGTGAGTAGCTAATATCCGCCGAAGGGATGTTCGACTAATGCCAGTCTCCAGTGACATGCGGCGTGTGCTACGCTGTGGGCTCTTGCTGAATGAAGCTCGGACAGCCACTGATGTTTGTTCATTAGTGACAGTTTTCATGCGTCCACATTTTGGCAAATCCAACACTGAACCAGTTTCACGAAACTTAGCAAGCAGTTTGCTAACTGTAGCATGGGAGGTGGGTGGTCTCGTAGGGTGTCTCGCATTGAAATCTGCTGCAATGACCCGGTTACTGCGTTCACCAGATATCAACACAATTTCGATCCGCTCATCACGTGTTAACCTCTTCGACATGTCAATGGCTGTGAACAAAGAGAAACTTGTAAAGAACTCATGAAATAATAAAGTTACGTTAAAACCAACAAAAGGTGGATCCAAGATGGCCGACTTCCAAATGGCCACCATGGTCACCACCCATCTTGAAAAGTTTGCCCCCTCACATATACTAATGTGCCACAAACAGGACGTTAATATCACCAACCATCCCCATTTTATTAAGGTGTATCCATATAAATGGCCACCCTGTACATTAGAGGTTAACTACTGATATAGATATATATATATATATACACTCTATATCTTATTTTTATTTTATGTGTGTGTGTGTGTGTGTTTGTGTCTCTTCTGTCAGACATCGCTGCATTCCCAGACAGTGTGAACGTTCTGGACGGTGTGTGTGGAGACGTGCGAACTCCAGACAAACTGATCGACGGCATCAATAACACACACGATGGGCGTCACATGTGGCTCGCTCCAGTGCTGCCTGGCCTGGTGAGGAGTGTGTGTGTGTGTTTGTTCAGTTCTATTTATCTGTTGTTTGCAGTGTACAAATGGATGGAGGTAACCCTGTGTGTGTGTGTGTGTGTGTGTGTGTGTGTGTGTGTGTGTGTGTGTGTGTGTGTGTGTGTGTGTGTGTGTGTGTGTGTGTGTGTGTGTGTGTAGGTGAATCGTGTGTATGTCATCTTCGACCAGCCTGTGAGCGTCTCTATGATCAAACTCTGGAACTATTCTAAAACACCACAGAGAGGAGTCAAAGAGTTTGGGGTAACGCACACACATACATACACACACACACACACACACACACACACACAAACAATGAGGGGAGCAGACAATCTCTTACCAACAGAAGTATTTTACTCTGTGTGTGTGTGTGTATGTATGTGTGTGTGTGTATGTATGTGTGTGTGTGTATGTATGTATGTGTGTGTGTGTATGTATGTGTGTGTATGTGTGTATAGCTCCTTGTGGATGATCTCCTGGTGTATAACGGGATCCTGGAGTGTGTGTCACACACCTCGCGGGGGATTCTGCCCACCCTCGACCCCGTCGTCCCCTACCACACCATACTGTTCACCAACAACACACACATCACACACCGCGAGAAGAACACCGTCATCAGGTACACACACACACACACACACACACACACACCTTCAGTGTCAAACATTTCATTATTCAACATTATGGGGAAAGATTAAGTGTGTGTGTGTGTGTGTGCGCGCGCGCGCTACAGCAACCATGTAGAGGACCAGGATGTAAAGATGACCAATGATAATCAGATTGTCCAACAGTACAACAAAAAAAAACCAACAGCAGACCCAGGTATATACACACACACACACACACACACACACACACACACACACACACACACTTCTCATTTCACTTTTGAGATCCAGTTCCAGAGAAATGTTGTATGGTGTGTTTTTGTTTTCCAGCACTGAGACCTAAAACCTGCATGACGGACACGCCCAAACACAGGACACGCCCATACTGACACACCCGCACATACAGAGAGTGTGTCTGTTTGTGTGTGCGCTGAACAATCTCTCACACGCGCACACACACTGGTGCACTGTGTATACTACAGTTGTGTGTATTCTCCTGTGTGTGTTTTATAGTTGGTGAGAAAAATCGATTCCGTTATGAATCACGGCTCTTCAGTGCGTTGAATCATGTATCTCCAGTCTCACACACACTCGATACACACCGCGCATTAACACTAAGCCGCACGCACTCACAACTGCACAACACGCGCTCGAGACTTTAGAGGCTTTCTCCGTTTCTTTATGATCCTACAGGTGGCGCTCTCATAACTTTGCCGTCTCTTGTGGTAGGAGTGAAGCACTGGGAAAGTTTGTTTAGGAAGAATAATTACACCAGATGATGTAACAGTAACAATGTAGCTTTTTGTGTCATTTAATTTGAAGTTAAATGTACACGTTAATAACTCTTGTATTTGAAGATATTTTATAGTGTTTTAAAAAACTCCGCCCCCTTGGTTTTTAAGTGAGAAAACTAACGCTATAAGGAACGGGCTACATTTCAGTTGTGAAGCTGCTAAATAAAGGTATAAAGTTATAAAAATTCCAATGTATAACAACTTTTTTTTTTTTTTAAGGTTCAAGGTCTTAAAATTGAAACAAAATCAGGAAAATAAATCAAACTTACAGAATCTCAATATAAATCAGATCGGCACCTCGGTATCGCGATAACATCGTATCGGGCCGCCCCATGTCTAGTGCTAATGATGTAATAATCTGTATTATAACTGTTTATACATGAACCATGTGTTTATTTAAATAAAGTTTCTACACCAAATTAGTTCAATTTTCTTCTGTTAAATCTTGACACACACCCATGTTGAATGCATAGACACACACATACACACAAGACTTTTGTTACAAGGCCTGAGCACTTTATTACAGAAAGCTGCAAGACAAAGATTTCACTGTAATTAGGAAAGACATTACAGATCCACCCCGCCCTGCTGGTCCACAGGTGCATGGGAAATAAAAGTTAGGTCCCACTAGGCAGGTGAACAGAGTCACGTCCTATATAAATATACACAAACGTTCAAGGTTCCCGTTGTGATAATGAGGAAGAGGATGGAGAGATCTTCAGATCTTTCCTGCGAAAGTTCCTTCTTCACGCTGTGAGTCCCACTTCTCGATCTATAACACACACACAATCTCATAATTAAAGAAAACATTTTAGCAATTTAAAATAAAGTTTATAAAATAATATGCTTAATTTTTTGGGCTAAAAATGGATTAGGATCCTGTAACCATCCCTAACATTAACATTTATGTTAATATTTAGGCATTTGGCAGATGCTCTTATCCAAATTCAAATTTTATTATTTGTCACAGTCATACACAGTATGATATGCAGTGAAATGCTTATACAACTTTGGAGGACCTAATAAGAGTTTCCATGAGAATATAAAGTATGAAATGAGAAAGATTTTACAAATATAGTAAAGAATATAGAAAAACTTTTCACTGTAGAAAATGAACATTATGTACAGATATAATAAAAATACAATAAAATGAAGTGGAATTGGGATATAGAAACAATATCTAGTCATGAGCAATACAATCAGGAATGTGCAGAATGAGCTGGATTAATGTGCAAAATCAAGTTCGCAGTTCCATGGTTTGCAAAATGTGTTAATATATGAGTGACTTACAAAAGTGCTTAAGTTTTCATCATTGGATTGATTCAAACACTTTGGAAATATTTATTTTCCCCCATGGGGAAGTATTCTGGTATAGTGTGTGTGTGTATGTGTCATACCCAGGAAATGGGGCAGAGTGATTTATACACCCTCTTGTACCAGTCACAGGGAGTCACATCAGCGCCTCTGGCCTCCATTGCTTTATTGCATCTGTGGTAATCTGTAACAATAGATCACAATTAATTAGCACAACTGTACGAGTTTGTATATATGTGTGTGTGTGTGTGTGTGTGTGTGTGTGTGTGTGTGTGTGTGTGTGTGTGTGTGGTTTATAGGGTTCGGGAACAGGTTTATTAAGTATCATCTGTACCATCAAGTATCATAAATATGAAATGGGTATGGATGCATCCTTGGCTGCTATAGTAACAGCTCATTCACAGGAAAGTCACATAAGGCTGTACATCATGTAACCCATATGGAACTAGGTAAATATATACAGTACAGATTTAAGTGTTGTATGAGTCTATTGTAATCCTCACAAGGGTCAAACCCTCAGCACTGAAAAGCGACCCCATGAGGAGCAGCATAACACCAGGAATATCTGCCGATTGAGACA
>JAAGKR010006128.1:34061-45493 GCA_011419295.1 Clarias macrocephalus
GATAATGAGGAAGAGGATGGAGAGATCTTCAGATCTTTCCTGCGAAAGTTCCTTCTTCACGCTGTGAGTCCCACTTCTCGATCTATAACACACACACAATCTCATAATTAAAGAAAACATTTTAGCAATTTAAAATAAAGTTTATAAAATAATATGCTTAATTTTTTGGGCTAAAAATGGATTAGGATCCTGTAACCATCCCTAACATTAACATTTATGTTAATATTTAGGCATTTGGCAGATGCTCTTATCCAAATTCAAATTTTATTATTTGTCACAGTCATACACAGTATGATATGCAGTGAAATGCTTATACAACTTTGGAGGACCTAATAAGAGTTTCCATGAGAATATAAAGTATGAAATGAGAAAGATTTTACAAATATAGTAAAGAATATAGAAAAACTTTTCACTGTAGAAAATGAACATTATGTACAGATATAATAAAAATACAATAAAATGAAGTGGAATTGGGATATAGAAACAATATCTAGTCATGAGCAATACAATCAGGAATGTGCAGAATGAGCTGGATTAATGTGCAAAATCAAGTTCGCAGTTCCATGGTTTGCAAAATGTGTTAATATATGAGTGACTTACAAAAGTGCTTAAGTTTTCATCATTGGATTGATTCAAACACTTTGGAAATATTTATTTTCCCCCATGGGGAAGTATTCTGGTATAGTGTGTGTGTGTATGTGTCATACCCAGGAAATGGGGCAGAGTGATTTATACACCCTCTTGTACCAGTCACAGGGAGTCACATCAGCGCCTCTGGCCTCCATTGCTTTATTGCATCTGTGGTAATCTGTAACAATAGATCACAATTAATTAGCACAACTGTACGAGTTTGTATATATGTGTGTGTGTGTGGTTTATAGGGTTCGGGAACAGGTTTATTAAGTATCATCTGTACCATCAAGTATCATAAATATGAAATGGGTATGGATGCATCCTTGGCTGCTATAGTAACAGCTCATTCACAGGAAAGTCACATAAGGCTGTACATCATGTAACCCATATGGAACTAGGTAAATATATACAGTACAGATTTAAGTGTTGTATGAGTCTGTTGTAATCCTCACAAGGGTCAAACCCTCAGCACTGAAAAGCGACCCCATGAGGAGCAGCATAACACCAGGAATATCTGCCGATTGAGACAATTTGCAAAAGGAGATGAAGCAAATCGTTAATCCCAGGAAGGTTGTCGCCCTTTGCCATCACCACTAGACGTAAGACTGTAATGTTTAGTGTGGTGCATATTTTGTCTTCTTGGTGTTTTCTGGTGGTTGTCATCTGATATCTGGTGTTGCATTACTGCCACCTTCTGGTGTAGTTTTCCTTCATCTCTATTCTTTTCCACCTGTTTTTCTTTTTTCCCCATCCTGGTTCTTAAGAAATTTGCTATTGAACCGGCTGTGAACCGACACTAGCACCAGCACCAGACATGAACTAGTATCTAGTTGACTTTGGTGAAAAAAGCTAAGCAGGCAGTGCCGGCAAGTGCCCCAGGCTGTAAGTGGGTTTGGTGCCATAATGTCCCAGATCCTGATGTTGCCCCAGAACATGTGCCCCTAAAAACCAGTCTTCAAACTGGTCCTGAGAGCGTGCGCCCCAAAAACAATGCCAGCCCACACACCCGCCATGTTTCTGTTCGTATTTGCTCTCCACATTCTTATTGTGCTGCTACTGCGGAGGGATTGATTATTTAGAGCTGCTCTACTCCAAGTGCAAACAGGAACTCAAAATTCCATAAACTATTTTGAACCTGAGTTCATGTGTAAGAATGAACATGCACACACATGATTCAGTATTCAGGATGAGACTCTGATTTAGAGCACAGGCTTGTACTGACCCACATAGTTCTGCCAGCAGTTCCTGGTCTGGTTCTGGTTTGGGAAACGGGCATCGAATGGGGCAGTGCGGTACTGCTGAATTTTCTGCTGAATGTCTTCAGCCATCACGCCTTCACCTGCGCAACACACACACACACACCAAAAAACACTTATTTTAATGCAAATGAATGTCAGCTAAACGGCTTTTTAAAGATGTATTCTGTTTAAAAAGTTTTTAAACTTATTGTGTCACATGACCAAGTATTTAAATACTTTAACGAGCCCGAGTCACGTGACTTAAGAATTGCAATTCTATAATAGAACTGAGTCGTGTGACCAAGTACTAACTAGCGTGATAAGACGGTCACGTAACTAAATGCTCGCATACGACAATAAGCCGGAGTCACGTGACTAGGTAAACTGGTTGAGAATGTTCGCGAAAACAAACTGACAACAAATTCAGTTTATTTATTTTTATTTATTAGGGACAATTAGTCAGATTATACAAATTGTTGTAACCACCAAATTAAAATGATAAAACACTGACTAATCCTCCCTGAGGTAAGTTAAATTACAACCTGAAGACGTGTATAAACGCTGTGTTTAGGTGGTGAGGAACAGAAACGACACAGCAAACACATCACCACCGTCTCTTCACGATTTATAGCGTAATAGGCGCTATTTTAATTTCCTTATAGAAAAGTGCTAGCCTGATTGCTAAATAAAGCCGTTAAATTTTAAACAATATTTAAATCCAGGCGACCGTCACTCACTCAGAAGAGCGCGTGAGCCGATCCGCAGAAAGGAGTCGACTCCCTGCTGATTCACACGGACAGCACTAACGTACAGGTTTACCTTCACATACGAACAAACGGCCGCGGTTAATGCTGGAGCACGTGACAGAACACGCAACAAAGTTACAGTGATATAGTAATTCAAGTGTTTGTGTGTGTGTGTGTGTGAGAGAGGGGGGGGGGGGACGCTCACACACACACACACACACACACAGAGCGCATATCAACACCCGGTGGAGGAAGTGAATTAAAGAGAAAAAAAAAAACAGAAACGCACGCGCGCAACTTGAATGTGGAATATTCTAGAAAGACATCATCAGAATAAAAA
The DNA here is from genome assembly GCA_011419295.1 of Clarias macrocephalus. NCBI lineage: Eukaryota > Metazoa > Chordata > Actinopteri > Siluriformes > Clariidae > Clarias > Clarias macrocephalus. The sequence goes on from JAAGKR010006128.1 coordinate 37,019, forward strand.
ACGGTTTTGGGGGCGATTCTGACGTCACAATACAATGACACTATGTGTAATGTATATAACCGTATTAACGTTTTATAAGAGGGTCCCATGGCAACGGAAGCGCACGTGCCCCCGCGGTCCATTAATAAATAATAATCTATACAATATGATCTCATTATCCTGTGTGTAAATGTTATAAATTAGGAGTAGCGACAGGGAAGTAGGAAGTCACACACACACACACACACACACCAGTTCCTTATATGATTTCAGATCACTGTTAAGCTCATATATCAGAAAATAATTAATAATAATTAATTCTGTTATGCAGAATAACACAACTGTGTATATACAAATATAAATATAAAGATGTAACTATATACAGGTTGTTATTGTATACGATAATTCGACCTTTACCTCTGTCTCTGTCTCTCAGGAAGCTGCTTGACTTGTGCACAGTCGCGCTGATAAGCACCGGATTGCAGTGTGTGTGCGTGTGTGTGCGAGTGTGTGAGAGTGTGTGTAGCCGTGCAGTCCTGTAGAAGCAGCATGGCGGCGGCTGCAGGTCACATTGAGAAATGCTCGTCCTCCCTATAGTCTAAACTCACTCACACACACACACACACACACACACACACACACACACACAACTAAAATGAAACTGACTGTCACGTGACTGTATACGCTCCTGTGTGTACACACACACTGTATAGAGTGCTGCTGTGTGTGTGTGTGTGTGTGTGTGTGTGTAGTGTGGTGATACTACTGTATTTGTGTATGTATTTTGGGAATGCACCCCCTATAGACACCCCCACCCCAAGCACACACACACACACACACACACACACACACACACACACACACACGCTCATATCATATACACAGACCGTGAGGCAGGTACACTTGATGATGTACACATGTACACTTGATGTTGATGATGTTGCAGGTGCTTACAGTAACAATATCTACAAGATACCAGTAGTAGTATTAATTACAGTAGTAAACAGTCCGCTGTTGTAAATACTGCTGCATCTGTTTTAACTGCAAAAGTAATGCGGTTCGGTTCAAACAGGAGAAGAGTGAATTTAAGCTTTCACGAGTGTGCTCTGATTGTTGGTTAGTTGTTACAGGTTAATCGCATCAAAGTTTGACCACAAATACTTTAAGCTCGTTTTATTTAATGATAGATTTAATTACATTCAATTGAAATATTATATATACAGTATGCACCAAAATATACAGTACTGAAATGAAAAGGCGAACAATATCACCTTGTTGTCATGAGGCTCCTGCAAAAGGAGACGATTTGCTGCTGTAATGCAGGAACTGTTCTTGGTGGATCTTCACAGTTGAACACACTCTCCTTTAACGTTCTCCGTCAGGTGGTGTAAGATCAGTGGAATAGGACGGGTATGGGAAGGAATTCCACCTTTTTTAATCTCTGTCCCCGTTCACGACCACTTCTGTATGAGCAGAAATAATACTTAACTATTAATACTTTTTCTTTTGTCCAGAGACCCATTTCCAACAACAACTGCACAACACAACTTCCTGTTCACTACTGGGAACACGTCAACTAGAGGTGCATTTCAAGATGCATGAGTTTCAGTACTGTATATTTTGCCACATATCATATATGCGGATTCATTTGAAAGAAGCCCGAACATTTTTAAACAACTCTCGCTATGATGAAACAATCAGAACCAAAAAATTCAGAATCACATACTTTGACACATGTCTAATCAATTGCTTTATACGCAATGCTGAACGTGATCTCCATTTTCTGCCAGACACATTTTGTTCCATGTTCCTGAATGTACCGGAACCAGTGACGGTGTCTGAATCTTCATCTCAAAGATTTTGTATCCAACTGCTGCAGACGACGACACACGTCACCGTTTTGTGTCTTGAAACATTTTTGGATGGCGTCCGCCATGAGAAGGGATCAATGATCCAGTCGTTTCCAGTTTCCAGCAACCTGAACAAAACAATGCACAATGTGCTCCACCATATATATGGAGATTATATACACACTATGTTTTACACTTTGTTTATCAAAATGCATTATGCAAACTGGGAATACATGCTGTACTTTATTCCTGAGATTAGTCTTGGCCTTGTACTAAACTAAGTCCACATCCTCTAACCAAAGTGGAGATTTGCACATTTTATCGAACAAAACAAATACTGCAATTTAACACAAACCAAGATTTTATGGTGAATACATGGTGTTCCATGTTCCTGAGAACACTCTCAGGAAAAAAGATCCTTTGATTTATGTACTTCTATATGAGGGTAACGATATAATAACATAGAACACTCTTTGGAAAATGGATACTTGCATCCACGTACATCTATACCAAGAATGTGCAGGTCACACATGTATCAAATACAAATATTGAAATTACAGTAAGGCTAGGGTAACTGGGTAACTCCCCACTCTGGTTAAAGAATGTGGACTTAGACTAAGATCAATTTCTTGCAAGAAATTTGCATCGGAATACAAAGTTTTTTCAGCGAACGGAAGAACAAACCGAACCTAATGCCCACCAAGTTAAACGCCGTTCAAAAATTTTGCATCAGTGGAAAGTCAAGTGAAGCTGTTTTAAAATATTTTTCAGTCAGAGAGAGCTGTTTCGAAAGCGTCAACCCATAATACCAACCTTGCCTTCGGCATGCATTTAAAAGTTAAATGATTATTCATGCGTTTTTTTTTTTTTGTAATATTGGTAATATTTTTGGGTGGCTGGAATCGATTATCTGCATTTACATTATTTCTTATGGGAAAATATGTATCACTGAAAATATGAATTTTCACCTCAAGATCTCGCCTCCAGACTATTGCCAAAGTTCCGCTGTAATTGCCAGTGCACCCCACACCTTGTTCCAAAGAACATTCTAAGGAAAATGGATTTATTTATTAATTCATTTATCTACTGTACTGCTTTATCCTGTGTACGAGGTCATGGGGGGGCCTGGAGCCTATCCCAGGAGACTTAGGTCACAAGGCGGGGTATACCCTGGACAGGGTGGTAATTAATTGCAGGACACACACAATTTGGGAACACCAGTTACCCTAACCTGTATGTCCTCGGACTGTGGGAGGAAACCGGAATACCTGGAGGAAATCCACCAAGCACGCAAACTCCACACACAGACCTGAGGCTGCAATTGAACCCAGACCCTGGAGGTGCGAGGCAAGAGTGCTAACCACTACATCACCACACCACCTGGAAAATTATTAGAATATTTTTTTTATCAACATACTACTATACCAAGGGCAGGTAATAGACCAAACATATGCATTAAATGCCTCCCTCAATTAATGCCACATTTTCATACATTACAGATGACATTAACTGATGAATAACTATGAATAAATACACCAAACACAAAGAAAGCTTCTTTAATATTAAAATGTCTGTACAGCTGAGTCTCTGGCCATCTTTAAGTGATGACTTAAGACACATCTGTTTCTTCAATGTTTGGGTTAAACCCTGACACACACACACCCTAAACAAGATTCCCAGCCGTGTGTGACTGATGGTACTTAGTTACCTACTGTAGTTACCCAGTGTAAGGATCTATCCAGTGATGGAAAATTTAAAGCAGTTTTGTAAATCACTCTTGATATGAGCGCCTGACAAACGCCTAAATGTAAAAATATAAAGTCAATTGAGTTGTCTAGGAAAAAGGGACGGCGACCGATTAACAGAAGGTCTTTAATTTAAGAAAGAGCAAACAGAAAACAATAATTTTTTGGGGGGGGGGGGGGGGGTTGTAATGCTCTAATCACACATATAACCACAACACAACATCAGACATGTTAATGCGCCAACACAGGGCAACAATATGATACCGCCACCTACTGGACACGAGTGTCAATGAGAGAAGCGCTCAGAATGGGAGCATCATCTCCATCATCACTCGGGTGTGATGCCTTTACAGTCCCTGAGCGCAAGTGTCGGTTTGAAACTTTTATTGTAACCAATTCTATTATAAGATTTTATTTTATTTTAGATAACTTTACAGATTATAACATTAACAGACAGATGTTGCTCCAGATGCAATATTAAATTAAATTAAATAGCAACAAAACAGCTATTTAAGCCCTTACTGTCAGTAATCTACTGTATATAAAAGACAAATCTTGTTCCAGGTGGAAAAACTTTACTGATATTAACAGAAAGTAAAAAAAATGTAACTCTGGTCAACTTAAATCAGCTTAAAAATGAACAAGACAATCCGATCATATCTGTGTTTGTCTTTGGACAATCACAATCACAGCGCATTATTAACACACACACACACAGATAACATACCGCAATGATTAACCTGTTCCACTTTACACCACACACACACACGGAGGTGTAATTTCACCTTTAGCTGCAGAACACACGGTCAGGTAGTTTAACCACCTGTAACTGGTACTGCTGACTTTTTAATCCTGCAGTCAGTTCACTAGAACACCACCGCGCCACAGCAGGCCTGAGCGTCTGCACAGTAACCATAGCATAGCACATAGCATGGTTACTACATGGATACATGGTAATGACGATGGAAGCGGTAAAGTTTAAACGTTAAAGAGAGTTTGTAGTTACAAATGTAGTCTGTGTATTTGTGGCAAATCACTCAGCACCACCATTTATTTACATTTTACAGGAATTTTAAAATTAACACGTTCATTTAAAGTGCGACGTGAAACGACTAAATCAATCAATCATTAAAAATACAAAAAGGTTTCTTCTAATCATGATAGGATTTAAAACATGATGAAAACTATTGTGAAACACATTGTCCCATAGGAAATAATGTAAATGCAGATAATCCGTTCCAGGCGCCCCAAAATATTACCAATTTCCAACACTATAAAAAATTTCAACATATAAAAACAATCAAAACTTTTAGTAAAGACATGTAAATGAAGTAAAATATTAAATAAATAGACATTAAACCTTATTTAGCCTTAATTTATGATTCCTCTCGGCACCGGCTGCTTTAAAAAACAAACTGAAAGCGTCTACCTTTTCTTCTTGCTGCTGGTTTTGATAACATTCCTGTGACACGGTGCTGCGTCTTCACTAAATCTTATAAACGTAAAGAAATGTAAACTCTTGCTTGGTTTTCCACTGACGCAAACAAGTCCTGACTGGCTCCTGGACGTACTGATTAATTTTCACTATATTCTAGAACAATCTTTTTTTCTTTAACTATGTATAGCATTAGGTAATTATGTAACAACAACAACAACAACAACAATGACAGTCATTTGTTTTTAGAAGACATGAAGCTCAACTGTTCTGGATCAGTTCTCACAAGAACAATATTGTGTGTCGAGTGTGTGTGTAAACCCCATCAAGCTCCAGGATGAAACTGTTTCTAATGAAGACCTTCCCAGGAAAGCGAGACCAAAACTTACTGCTGCAGAGGAGAAGCTCATTTACAGTCACCAGCCTCAGAAATCACCAATTAACAAGCAGCACCTCAGATTAGAGCCGTTATGAAGCTTCACAGAGCAGAAGGAGCAGATAAACATCTCAATATCAACTGTTCAAAGGAGATTATTGAGCTGGAATGTGGACTATGGGATTATGGGTAACAGGTTTAAAAATTATATGGGATTACTATGGGATTATGGGTTTACTGGGGTGAAAGAATATACATAAATAAGAACATGTAAAGACAGTGTGTGTGTGTGTGTTTATTCTGTACACAGTAAATGTTAATAATAATAATAATAATAATAATGAATGAAAAGCCAGATAATTAAATTCCAGCTGTGTTTTTATTAAACATTTAGACTCTCATCAGTTTCCAGCTTTCACACAATCAGCATGAGATCAGTGATTTAACACACCTGATCTACAGGTTCTCTCTCTCTCTCACACACACACACACACACACACAGCAGTACATTACCATTCAACTAAGTGTTCATAAATCAGCAGTGATGATTAAATAACAATTACAAAAATAAAAGTGACTGAAATCTGATTGTTTTTTTTTGTCTTTAAACAGCGAAGATAAATCTGATCTGCATTAGATTAGACGGTGTTAGTGTGGAGAAGTGTGGAGTTTTTTTAAACAGGAATTCTGTCACTTCCTCCTGAACATCTAGTGTGTTAGTGTGAGACGGATGTGAGATCCAATCAGTCCGAGCCTGAGAGTGGAGTACACTCGACCCAGGGGACTCAGTGAGGGAGTCAGTGAGTGAGCGAGTGTTAAACACAGAAAGGAGAAACACAGCATTGGCAATGTGCGATTTTTGTTTCCAGCATTTGCATTTTTTTCCTTTTATTATTCACTAATTCCTTTGTCCACTCTCCTGTTTCAAATGCTACAATATATTTGCTCTTATATAATTTGTTTAATACTTTTTTCTTTTACACACTTGTGTACTATTGCATTTGCTTTTTCTCTTTCGTATTTGTCCCTTTAATTTTTCCCCCTTTTTATTTCTTTCTCTGAGTCATTACTCTACGCTTTTTCTCATTATATTCCTTTTCATTCACAATCTTTTCATGCCATGTGTTCAGATTAATAATAAAAATAAATGTTTTGCAGTCATGTTTATAAAAAACAAAACAAAAAAAAGAATACCAATAATAAAAATAAATTAACGTTTCAAACCAAGTGAATATTTTGATTGCTTTTTCAGATTACAGCATCATTGATGTGTCACAGTGTGTGTGTCTGTGTGTGTGTTACCGTGTCAAAAGCTGAGATGGTTTTGTTTTTTTTTTGGACCTTTTACAGAGAGAAGAACGGAGGAGGGCTGTAAGGCACGTTGTGTACGAACGGTACACAGGATCAGAGCAGCTAATCATTACAGCAAACCATATCAACTGCTTTGGTTCATTATTCAATAAACACACACACACACACACACACACACAAAGGCACTCTGTATACCACCACCACAACTCATTAACCTACAACCTGTTTGTTTACGAGGTTCGTGTCCCTGTTTGAGGAGCTAATAACAAACAATGTCTAACAATAAACACACGCTCTCAGCCGCTAGTTTATCGTCTCGTCTCACTCGGACTCTGAGACGTGTACAGCAGAAAAAGATTTTAAACTAAATTATTTCACATCCTGTTAAAGAACTAAAGGCTGAGAGGAAATGATGAACCTGCCCCAGCGTGCACCGCGCCTGTACAGACGTCACGGTGTGTGTGTGTGTGTGTGTGTGTGTGTGTGTGTGTGTGTGTGTGTGTGTGTGTGTGCTCGCGTCCCCGAGCATTCCGGTAAACTAGGGGTCCATCGTCGCAGCTGAAAGCGTTGAAATTCATTTCTCATTTACACAGGGCACCGAGCGCAGGCAGGTTAGTGATCAGACACGAGAATCGACAAAAAACAACCACAACAACCCCCTGCTGGTTACCAGAAGTACAACGGACCAGAGCGGGGCGAGAGGGGGGTTTATAGTACAAGTGTGTTAGATTTAAGGATTAGAAACTGTAGTGTTTAAGCGCACACACACACACACACACACACACACACACACACAGACACACACACAGACACACACACAGACACACACACAGACACACACACAGACACACACACAGACACACACACAGACACACACACACACACGTCACTGAGCCGGATCGCTGAACCTCAGCCTGTAGAACGCCTCCTTCACAGAGTCCGCCTGTGAGGAGACGTCTCCGCCCAGTGTTCCAGACACGCCCACTCCTACCACGGCGCTCTCGCCGACATCGTCTTTGATCTTTCGCTTGGTCAGGATCACCTGCTCGGTGCCGACGCCCGTCTGGGCCCCATCCTGTCCGGTCAGGACGAAGTAACAGGCATGACGGCTGCGCTCCAACAGAAGTGCTTCACACACACACACACACACACACACACACACACACACAATAGACACAAGAATTTACTTATATATATATTTTTTTGAAAGTCCACACAGAAACGTACGTGTGTGTGTGTGTGGGGGGGGGGGGGGGGGGTTTACCTTGAAAGGTGATGATGTTTTGGGCGGAGTTTCTCCTTTCCAGAAGGACGGCCTCATGAAGTGGGTGGAGCAGATATGAAGAGTGCTGTTCACCCTTCACACTCTACAACACACACACACAAATGATGTAGTGGGTGTATACACACACAAAATGTGCGTGAGTGAGAGAGAGAATAGACTCACTGTGTGGTTGTGGTGTGTGTGTGTGTGTGTGTGTGTGTGTGTGTGTGTGAGAGAGACTCACGGTGTGGTTGTCGTGTGTGTGTGACTCTCCCCACAGCATGAACACAGAGAAGGAGTTGAGTGTGAGGACGGTCGCAGGCTGAGGATTGTCAGGGTTGTACGGCATGATGACTTTCCACAGGACACTACCCGTCTGTCCATCAAGAATCACCACCTCACACACACACACACACACACACACACACACACACACACCACACACACACACGACACTGAGCCGGATCGCTGAACCTCAGCCTGTAGAACGCCTCCTTCACAGAGTCCGCCTGTGA
>JAAGKR010006129.1:5124-10124 GCA_011419295.1 Clarias macrocephalus
ACAGTCCTCTCGCTCGCGCTCTCTCTCTCTCTCTCTCTCTCTCTCTCTCTCTGTGTGTGTGTGTGTGTGTGTGTGTGTGTGTGTGTGTGTGCGTGTGTGTGTGTGCGTGTGTGTGTGTGCGTGTGTGTGTGTGCGCGCAAATTGTGTTTATTAAGCGCCTGTTTTTGGTTTATCAAAGGCGGGACAACCTTGACCTTAGACTCAAGCCTTATCTACATGATGGATAAACTGCTAAACACACACACACACACACACACACACACACACACACACACACACACACACACATCTTGCAGCATTTCTTGCACTCTCTTACTCACACTCTTGCAGTCTCTCACTTTCTTACACACTTCCTTGAACTCTCGCTCACACTCCGACCTCTCGCGCTCTGACATGCTCTCACTCGCTCAAACTCTCACACGAGAAGCTTGCGAAAGCTTTCACCTTCACATAATGTATCCAGAATCGTTCCTGAAGCTCCTCAGCGCCATGTAGTCACGCTGGAGGAATCGGGCCACGTTTATCTCTCAGTAGAAACTATTGTATTGGGGCGGAGCTTGGCGCGCCGACCACCTCTGATTGGTCGAAACGTGACACTTTAAAAGCAGCATGCTGTGGAGCGTCTCGGCTGTGGTTTGTGTTTATTCGTTTGCTTTGTTTGTAATGATGATTTCGGATAGTTAAATGTCAAAGCATTTTGAGTGTGTGTGTGCGCGCGCGTGTGTGTGCGTGTGCACAGCTGGATTATAAAGCTGTGTTTATGTTAATACTGCATCCCCAGTTGAAGAGGTTTCATCACTCCTCATAATGAACATGAGATAAGGATCAACACACACACGCACACACACACACACACACACACACACACACACACACACGCACACGGTTTCACTAGTTTTCATCATACCAGGACGATATTAAATGAAGTAAATGAACTAATATTCTTTATTGGTTGTGCTAAAACGTAACGGTCCTCAGTTCCACTGCGTTCTCGCTCATGAGCCGTTGCTTAAATAAAACATTCAATAGATATAGTGTGTATTAATCGAATCATTATAATATACTGTATATATGATGAGTTTTTTGTTACATCTACATCTTTAGAATACACTCGCATTAGAACTAGGTGTAATTGAGCTGCTGGATGCATCTGGTGTGATATCGATTGCTGAGTAATGTGTGTGCGTGTGTGTGTGTGCGTGTGCTGTGCGTGTGCTGTGCGTGTGCGTGCGTGTGCGTGCGTGTGTGTGTGTGTGTGTGTGTGTGTGTGTGTGTGCGCGCTGTGTCTGGTGTGTGTGTGTGTGTGGAAGAGAGTTGGTGATTTATGGTTCCGTGCCCTGGATTTGATGGTTTTATTGTTTAATTGAGCTGCTCCTGCCTCAAATCAGGCGTCTTTCTGCATTCGCTGGGTCCCAGTGCCCTCCAGATTACTGTCTCCAAACCCCCAGGAGAGCGTTTCTGAAACCAGACCATCCGCTTCATCAAGCAATACACAGGCACCTGTACTTAAAAAGAGTAAAGCCAGTGTGTGTGTGTACAGTGTGTATATAAATATATACACGTATACACACATTATGAGGGGGGGGGGTCAGAAATGAGCCGCAGTCTGGCTGTAAAAAAAAGATATATTTTAATTGACTTTTAGAGAAGTTAAACAAATACATAATTTGTCAACACACGTTCGTATTCCATCGTTAAAAAATGTTTTAGTCTGAGCTGCGAGTCACGAATGCACTGCTGTCTTTACTTCTTCATCCTCGTAGTTCTGCTTTCAGGGGACCAGACAGGTCAGGACTACAGGGAGTAACGACTCGGAGTGTGGACAGAAGCGTGCGGACGGGAATCGTATAAAACACGTGAGATCAGGACACGTTTAGGCTTCAGCACTTCAGTAAGCGTCTCACTGTAACGAGCACTGGTGATTGTTGAATCTTTTCATCTTTAATGTTCCAATACTTCTGGCCCTTGAGAATCTCAGGAATCTGTAAGTGTTGATGAATTTTCCAGGTTGACTTTTGAACTTTTTCTCAGTCCGTGATCGAGGACGTTTCCGTTCCGTACTGTGCCGTTTACTCTCAGGCTCGTAGTGATCAATCCGTGTCTCGTCACCAGTAACGATTTAGGAAATCTTCACCTTCCTTAGGATTTATATCGCTCCGAATTTTGTGTGCAGACATTCAAACACTTCTGTTTATGCTTTTCCACGAGTTGTTTCCACACACACAAAAATAAATAAATCACTGCACGCTGCTCTTCTTTTCATTCAAACCACAAGTGGGGCATTTATTTTTGCTCACACCGCCGCAGTGACTGGGGGGATACAGGAGCCTTGAACAGAAAGTGCTGACAAGACGGAAAGAAGTTTGAATATAACCGTATACAGTCAGCCAGAAAAATGTATAAACACCTGAGGGGGAAAAACAAACACTTGTATGAATATTTTAATACTTTATTTATTGCTATCAAATGTGTGTTATATATGGATCTACAGTATATGATAATATTATGATGATAATATTAATCAAATGTATAGCAATAAAATTAGGATTAAAATATTTATTCTGATTTTTATTTTTCTTAAGTGTATATACATTTTGTTTTGGTTGACTTTGTTTCTATATTGTTACAATTCTAATTTAACAAATGTAGCAAATAATTCATACTGTAGGATGCTGTGTTGCCTGTGGTGCCTTCTAGAGCACCACCTGCAGGATCATAGAGGAACTGCACCATGTTAACTGCACCACCTCAAATGCCAACACGTATGAATTTAAAAGAAGAAAAATAAACAAATAAATAATAATAATAATTGATTTTGGAGTCAGTGTGGTGACACATGAAAGAACTGTAATGTAATTGAATCGATATTTTTTCCCGCCCGTTTCTGTTATTTTTACACCAGCTTCAGTTTACTGTACATCACTGAGGATGCAGGGCCACTTATTTTGTTGTGATTTTAAAAAACCTAAGAACATCGACGGTCTCCAAATCACCATCAGTTCTTGGCACTAAATACAAATAGAAGGCTGTTGTACTGTAAATGATTAAAGTAAATAAATGAATACAATAAAATAAAAACGGGGAACGACTGGTGTATACGAGTGCGTGTTCAGGACACGTGACACACACCAGATGTTAACATTAAGATTTTTTCTTTTTTCTTTTTTTCTTTTTTTTTCTTTCTTCCCTGAGGTGAAAACTTTACGTTTGAGACTCTGGCCAGCCACCTGTCGGGTAAATTGAATCATTTTGCCCCCGACTGGTGCAGTAATAACTGAGTCTGATCTGATCTCCACGCTGTGACGTGACGAGCAGCTGCAGGTGGCGACGTTTTATCTGATTTAGTGAACGTTAGACACTGAAGAGATCTTTTTTTAATTAGTAGATTTTTTTTAGAAGTGTATCCTGTCTTCCTTCTTTTTTTTTTCCTCTTTTTTCCTTTTCTTTCCTTCTCACCTGCTGATTTCCAGCTCAGATGTTCGAGACGCCCCTGGTTTCATTTCTCCGTTCATTCAGTCTTGACTAAGTGTATATGAGTTTGTGTCTGAGAGAGAGTGTTTATTGCACGCTATCACACAGCCGTGCGTTGTCATGGTTACTCAGCTCTCCCGTATCACTATGGTTACTCTAAAGCTGATTTTTTTTCTTTTTCTTTCCCATCTCTCCGTCCTTTGCCTTTATACTGTACACTTCACTCAGCCTGACACTAACCCGCCTCTCTTACGACCTTTATTTCCTTTTTCTTCTCTCATCCCTTTTCTCGTTTTTTACCCGTCCGTGGTCGTGTCCTTGTGGGATCCGCGCGCCGGCGAGCTCGGGCCGATCAGAAGCCGCCCGAGGCTCAGACGCCGGATTCTGATTGGTTCTATTATTGCTTCTCACATTTGTGTCCATCTTACAGTTTGACCTTTGACCCTGGCTGTGATGAGTGGAACACAGTGAAGTGGATCAATGATCCGTGTGTTTGAATTTTAACGAGCTTCCGACTTAACTCTCGTACAACAAGGAATTAAAAAACGATCAGTGTGTGTCTGCAGCGTGTGTGTGTGTGTGTGTGCGTGCATATACTTGCATCTGTCTGCGTGTGCATGAATAATGCATGTGGATCGCTGGGATTTCTCACACTTAACTCTTAATCCACGGAGTGCTTCTTTTTTTTTTTCGTTATCCTAACATAAAAAAGTGTCTCAGCTACTGTAGGTGAAAAAGTGAATTTTCAGATAGGGTCATATACAGTATCACTATTTTCCATAAAACTTTTGCAAATACGCACAAACATTTATATTTTAATCAGATAGAAAGAAAGACATTTGCTAAATACAATGTAATTTTTTTTTTTTTTTTTTTTTTTTTACTTCAGATCTTTCAATTATCTTAACTGTCATTCAGATGAAACTTGGCCAGTTTAGATTTCACATGAAAAGACATAAACCTGAAGAAGTGTATTATTCTAAAACGCTAAATTGTTAAGATATCGCAATATGAATTCGGCATGGTTACGGACACTACACTACTGCTTTTTGCTTTTTAAGGTTTTACCAAAAAAAAATAAAAACTATTTAAGCAACAGTTTTTACAGATCCTTAACTTACACCTATTTTAGTGTCAGTATGCATAATGAAATATGAATAATTTGCATTTTAAATGATTATTGTTTGAAGTGAGACAGTATAATGAAAAAATTGAAAAATCATCTCTTGAAAACGGCAAAAGTTAGGCAGCTTGAAATGTTTAGGGTAGAAAGATTGATCACATCCTTGTTGCATAAACTTCAGAAGCTAAATTTTTATCATGAAGATTTCAAAGATTTCACTGTTTGTTTGATGTTTGTGTTGTTGTTTAAAAACTCTACTTTCTTTAACGTGTATGAAGACACGAGTCTTTGAGTTTATCTTCGAGTAAACCTTCAATGGAGGAGGATTAGATTGAGGAGAGGACTTCGGGCGAGAGGACTGCTGTAGTCGAGAGAGCGTCTGTGGGAGAGCGGAGGAGGACTTTAG
>JAAGKR010006129.1:12624-28459 GCA_011419295.1 Clarias macrocephalus
GATTAACGGGATTAATTTAATTTAAGACTTTTGCGTTATTACCTGTAGATGTCCGGGGGTTAGTAGGATAGTTTTATGAATCACTGTGGGCTTTAGGGATTGGTCGTATTTAGTTAATGACTGTTGGTGTCTGTGGTGTTTGGTCATTGGATATATTTATTAGCGATTAGTAGTTTTTCAGTTTAGTTAGTGTTAACACCCACAGTTGCCAAAAAAGACTTGAGACTAATTACCAAACACGACTAATCCCCAGTATTAATTGTTTATACATTCTTAATTAATAACTCTTGATAGGTTGTTGCTTTTGTGTTTGGGATTAGTGGTGTGTTTGGGATTAGTGATGTTTGGGATTAGTGGTGTTTGGGATTAGTGGTGTGTTTGGGATTAGTGGTGTGTTTGGGATTAGTGGTGTTTGGGATCTGCGGCGTTTGGGATTATTGACGTTTGGTAATTGTGGAAAAAATGGAGTAATAGGTTTTGAGGTAGTACTTACTGTGGATTTTAGGGATTTGTAGTGTTTTCTTTTTTTGGTGATTGATGATTGTTTAACATGTTACTTGGACTTTTATTTGTATCATCACAGCTAGATGACCGGGATTAGTACGATTATTTTGTTATTAGTAATTTTAGGGATAAGCAGTCTTTGATTAGCGACTATTGGTGTCAGTGGTGTTTTGTTATTGGGTATTTGGGAATAAAAAAAGGTTTTTAGATTACTGAGTGTTGATGTTGGGGATTAGTAGTTTTTGATTTAGTGTTAAAATAAGGATTAGTGTTGATAAGTGATTACCGATATTAAAAGAGTAGTAGTTTTTGGATTAAAAAGTGCTAATGTTAAAGATTAGTCATGCTTTGGTAACTGTTTTATATATACATTTTGAGTTACATTTATAAGTCTTGATAGAAACTGGTTGGTATGTATCGCTTTTGTGATTGGTGTTAAGGACTAGCAGTGTTTGGTAATTATGGAAATTATGGTTTAATAGATTTTGATTTAGTAATTAGTGTGAATTTTGGTGACTGATTACTTAGTAGTATTGGGTGATTGTGGGCTTTAGGGATTGTCTCACATGTTAGCTAGGACTTTTATTTGCATTATTACTAGTAGATGCTGGAGATTAGTAGGATTTTAATTAAGAACTGTGGATTTTAGTGAGTTGTAGCTGTTGATTTTAGGAATTAGTCGTTTTTGGTTAAGTGGCTATGGGTACTAGAAATTTGTGTTAGTAGTTAGTAAATTAGTAAATGTTGAAGCTAGGGGTAAGTTTGTTGCCTGTTGATATTAGGATTTAGTGTTTTCTGGTTTAGTGATTTTTGACTTTAAGATCAGTGAAGTTTTGTAACTGGGGATTTTATGGACTAGTAGTTTTTTTGGTTTAGTGGCTGATGATATTAGGGATTAGTGGTGTTTGTTAATTATGGATTTAATTGATTAGGAAAACAGTTTTGGGTTAGTATTTTTTGACTGAGTGACTATGGATATCCAGGATTAGTGGTGTTTGGCGAATTTTGATATTAAAGACGATGTTTTTAGCAGTTTTTTTTTTTTTGGTTTGTTTTTTTGTGGGTTTTATGGATCTTTTTTTTTTCAATGACTGTTAGGTATTAGTAGTTTTGTTTTAATTACTGTTGATGTTAGCGATTGTACCAGTAGATTTGCAGCAGTGCCGCTAGATGTTCAGTATTTATAGTGTATGGACAGTGCATGCTGTGGTTAGATGTTTTGTACTAATAGCTGATGGTGTTTGAGGTTAAAAGTTCTGCATCAGAATCAGTAAATGTTAACGATTAGTAGTTGTTTTGATACTGTGTTTAAGGATTACTGATACTTGATTTTACGAATTGGTGATTGATTTTTTCAACTGTTGCCGTAAGCGATTAGTAGTTTTGTTTAGCTAACTGTTTATCTGAGGATATGGTACTGTACAGTGTCTGGGGACTTGGCAAGTAAAAGTTTGTGGGGTTTTTCTTTGTTGTTGTTGTTGTTTTTGTAGTCATTAGGGTTGTTTTATGTTTGTGTACAGTAAGTGTTCTCAAACAGCCGAGTGTTTCATAAACAGGAAGGTTTTTTTTTTTTTTTTTTTGAAATGATGATTATTATTACACACTCACACATACGCACACTGCTGGAGAATGTCTTGTAGCTTGTTAACTCCTTTTTTCAACACCAGCGCTCGCTCGTCTGACATTTCACTCGCAGCGTAACTTTAATTAAGCTTCGAGTGTTTTTATGTTTCAGTGAGAACCGAACGCACGCTGCAGTGTTGAAATAACCGAAAAAAACACAGGAAGCTCTACTTTGAGCAAGATTTGTCTCGTCACACCCCTCAGTTTTAGTAACGTGCTATAAATGCTGAAATAGGGTCCGTATAAACCCAGCTGTACGCTTGGGCTTAAAATTGCTTTTAGGATGTCGTATGAGAAGATGCAGCGCACGTGACCGGTCCGCTAGCCGTCCGTCTAGTACGCGATCGACTTACTCACTGATTAACGCGCCACGTTTGATTTTGTTGCACATGTTAATGATGGTTTTCATGAATGAAACCACAGTATAAAGTGGACAAGAACGTTAGTGTTAAGCAGATTTCTTGTGCCCTTTGAGAAGTTTGAGACGTTTCTTAAAAGGTTTCTTCCAGTAAGTAAGATAAAAAGACACTAGTGTTAAGTGCGACAACAAGAATAATGACAGAAAAAATATTCATTGACCTTTTTTTCTCTGACTAAGACGAGACAATGACGAGACATCACGGATATTGTTGACGGAAAAAGACGAGACTAAAATGTGGTTTTAAAAAATGTCAACTAATAAAACATATGTCTTTATTTTCGTCAGCATATAATTTTCGTCCCAATCCGTTGTGATGTGGTGTTCGTTCATTATGCCACGAGCAGCGGTGTTTCCCGTGTCACGGCGCGCGGCGTATCAGGAGTACAGTAGTTTGCAACAGGATGTTATAAGCTCAGTCATCTTTCACTCTCCTTCATCACAGCAGTATTACTGGGGCGAAAGACAAGAGACGATATTTGGGCCCATTTGCGTCATCATTATGTTGTGATGCATTTTAATTTAAAGTGTGTAAAGTGAAGTATGTTAATTCATATATATAATTAGTTGAAATAAATATAATTGGCTGAAAATATCAGATGAAAAGATAAATTTTAAATGTTTTAATAAATGTAATTATTTTGTGAAAAACCTTTTTAAAAAATGGTTTTGGCTAGACTAGATTGACTGTAGGGGTAATTAATAATAATCTTATTGCTAAACGTTTTCATTGACTAAGACTAGACTAAAATACTTAAAAGGTTTCTCTGTCTAAAACTTAACTAAACAAACACAGGATAAGATTGACTAAATATGATTAAAAACGAACAGTGACCTTTATCCGGGACTAAGACCAAGACTAAAATTTTAAATAGCCGATAAAATCAACACTTTAATAGAAACGGGTTCAGGTATAAATACTTCTTAAAAGGCCGGGACACAGCTGCCGCTTTTGGTAGAGCAAGAGCAGAAAAACTCAGACGTGTCGAAACGGTTTCATTCGTCTTTTAGTGAAAATAGGAAATAAGTGATGAGGCAATAGCGGTCAGTTCTCCTGCACATGTGTGTGTGTGTGTGTGTGTGTGTGTGTGTGTGTGTGTGTCATCAAGTGAAATGACAAGTGTGTTGTCAGAATGACAGAGGAAGATGTAGGAAGTGATTCTTTCTGATTAGTGCAATTCTTCCTCCAGAAAGACTGTGACATCACGTGGGTGGAGAAGGAGTTTGCCAATATTGACAGGAAGGTAAGAACACACCTACTGTATAATGTGTCTTTGTGGAGTGAGACATCTCTGAATTTCTATCAACTCTTTGGTATCAATAAACTCTATTTTAATGTATTTACTTTTTAAAAGTGGTGAACATAAAGGACGTGTCTCTGTGAAGTTGATGTTACTCTTTCACCGCTGCGTTTTTATTGGTTGGTAAAGCTGGTACTTCTCTCTACAAAAGAAAAAGTGCATGGGGTGGAGTCTAGCTCCTCCTACCTAGACGTTTACACATCAGTAAAAGAATAATGTATATATACAACCTCGGATTGCGGGTAACGCGGTTTGCGAGTGTTCTGCAAGATGAGCAAAGATTTTTTTATAAATTTTCACTTGAAAAACGAGCAAGTCTTAGTTTACGAATGCCGAGTATCATGTATCACGCATGCGCTTCTTGTTTTGACACCGAGCGTCATATGATCACAACTGAGCCAATGATTTTTCTCTCTTGCACTGCGGGAATTGTGGGTAATCGTCTTCCCTGCCCCTCGCATCATTTTTTTTTCTTTTCTTTTTTTTTACTTTACATCAGTGATTCACGCGAGTGTCATTAGAGAGATTTCTTTTTTTTTCTTTTTTTTTTCGTTAAAACAGTGTTTCCATTGTTTGTGTGTTTGTTGTGAAACTTAAAAAGCGAGGTGGGGGGATGGAGGAGGAGTTTTACTGTGTAAGGCGAGGGAAGGGCCTAATTCCCCACATACACACAGTGCCTGCGCGCACAAACGGAAACATTTATCTGTCAGGATTTATTCTTACTTTTATTAAAGGTAAAGTGCAGGTTAATTTGTTTTATTTTTACTTTATATATTGTATTAATTATTTTATTATATTATGTATTTATTTTTTTGGTCTGTGAAACGATTAACATGAGTTTTCATTATTTCTTATGGGAAAATTATATTTGGTTTACAAGTGTTCTGGAATACGAGCCCACTTTCCGAATGAATTATGCTCGTAATCCAAGGTTCCACTGTATATTTTTTATATTCTAGAACGATACTGGATTTTTTTTTTATTATTATTATGAAATACACATGGCATTGGGTAATTAAGTAACAACAACAGCAGCAGTCAGTTGTTTTAAGACATGAAGGTCAGCTGTTCTGGAACAGTTCTTACAAGTATTGTGTCAAGTGCATTTGTAAAACCCATCAAGCTCCAGGATGAAACTGTCTCTCATGAAGACCTTCCCAGGAAAGCGAGACCAAAACTGAGCTCTGTTGCAGAGGAGAAGCTCATTTAGAGTTATGAAGCTTTACAGAGCAGCAGTAGCTGATGTACATCTCAATATCAACTGTTCAGAGGTTTCAAGATTATTGTACTGTATATTTTGGATGGACGCGTTACTCTAGTATTGCTTTACAGCGTAGAAGGAAATCAGGAAAGATCATGAAGCTAGAAGGGGTGTCTAAACTTTTGAATGGTAGTGTAGATCTGAAAAGCTAGTAGGTTGTTTGTGGTGCGGTTTGTTTTTGCATCTTTTTGGAGTTTTTTTCCCCTTCTATAATGACAGAACGATGTACAGTGTCGCATTACAAAACTTTCTGAATTCTCGCCCCAAATACGTGGATCTTTGGACACATGACCTGCCTGTTTAGCCGTAAATATTCTCTAATGTCTATGAAAACATCGCAACACAATAAATGTGTATAAAACGTGACGGTGTACAGAACACGGTGCACTAGAGACTAAACACTCTAGTGAAAACGGCCTAATAAGCACCGGTGGGACCGACACTGACGATTGTAATAAACTTGATATGACATACAGTAATGTGTCCGGCGCACAAATGAGCAAAGCATTATGGGATATCTAGATTTATTCCACCTTCTCCTCGATCAGCCTCGCTGCATTCGGAGCGGAGCCAAGTTTGTGGGTTTAAACACTGCCTTCTTTTCATTCTTCTCTTTCTTGTGTGTTTTATTCTCTCTCTCTCTCTCTCTCTCTCTCTCTCTCTCTCTCTCTCACACACTCTTCCTTCCTGTTCCACTTCCGCTCATATCTTTCACTTTTGGCAAGCATGCATAGTAATACACAAACGCTCTCACACACACATACACACACACACCCTTAGGCCAAGCTGGCGCTCAGATGGCATTACAGCGGGCAGATCGAGGCGATGGAGAGACGCCCGGTCTAGCAGGGAGATGACGAGATGGAGGGAGAAAAAGACAAAAGGAAGTTCAGAGTGAGGCAGCTACTGAATCTCTACCTGTTCAGAAGGCAGCAGAATAAAGCGCTAGAGAAGGTCGCGAACGGCGCCTGTCCGAGAACCGAGACTAGCAGCATCAAAAGCTCGACAGCGTCCAGCACAGCATCCGCAAGTGAGCAGAGACAGTGGACGGTCAGTGAAAACACACACACACACACACACACACACACACACACACACACACACACAATTGCAAATGCCAACACAACTCGCACACTCTGGCACTTTAATGCCGTGCTTTTGGGCTTTTAAGGCCTTTTCTCATCTTTAAACCAGACTTGTGACAAAGCAACGTGACTTTTTTAACTTAAAATGAATCGACTGTAAAGGAAATGTGTGTATGCAGGTGTGTGTGTGTGTGTGTGTGTGTGTGTGTGAGTGTGTGTGTGTGTGTGTGTAGGTTGTTCCTCTTCTTTAAAAAGTCTCACCATTGAAATGTGAAATGAACCATAAAAGCTATTGTTAGAGCACTTAAAAAAAATTATAATACATAAATAAATAAATAACAATAATAATAATCCCAGACTTTTTCTTTTTAAACATTTTATTTCTTCTCACTTAAGTGTGAGGTTGATGTGTTATGCTTCAACAGACTGTGTGTGTGTGTGTGTGTGTGTGTGTGTGTGTGTGTGTGTCAGCAGCAAGTGTGTGACAAGTGATGCAAGGCTTCGGTCAGAGTTTTCGCTGCCATTTAAGTGATGAGTCAGCAGTTTAAACAGCTGCGACGCCACATTTCACTCTGGCACAAATCGCGATACACATCCAACACGGCAGGAAATACACCTTGTCAGGATCGTATGGAGTTTGTGTATTGGTTCATTTAAGGAACTTGATAAGTGTTGGCAAACATACTTTTATTGTGATCGCTTGTGCCGTTATCTGCCGCGCTACTAAAGGGTTCGTTTAATAGTTTTATTTACGGTACCAGTCAAAAGTTTGGACTTATTTTGGATTTCTTTCTCTACATTCTATAACAATGCTGGAGATTGTGAAACTCAGAAACAGCACACGTCATGAGATAATTAAGCAACAACAATCAGATGATATATTATGACACACAAGTCAGCTGTTCTGGAACAGTTCTCACAAGACCAATATTGTGTCGAGTGCATTTACAAAACCCATCGACCTCCATGATGAAACTGTCTTTCATCAACACCTTCCCAGGAAAGCGAGACCAAAAGTTCATTTAGAGTCACCAGCCTCAGAAATCACCAATTAACCTCAAACAGCACCTCAGATTAGGATGTACAGAGCAGAAGACAGAGCAGATGCATCTCAATATCAAAAAAACTGTTCAAAGGTTTCAAGATTATTGCGTGTTTTGGATGATCGCTTTCAGCATTGTTTGAAGTTGAGTTGAAGGCGTGAACAAACTTTTGTCCAGGAGTGTAGATCACAGTTTAAATCAATAGCGTTAAGGGCGAAATCGAATCGTTACATACGGCGATTCTTTTTTTTTTTTTTTTTTTTCCCCCAGAACAGCCCGACCCAGTCGTCTAGCCGTCGCAATTCAGCCCTTGTCCGTGTAGCTGCAGTTACAATACCTCATTATAACGGCACCTGGAAGTTGGTGTGATCTATTAGCCAGCAAGTGAACCTTCTGTTCCTGATGTTGATGTGTTTGAAACAGGAAAAAATGGCCAAGCTTAAGTGGCCTAAGCACATGAGTGGCGTTCACAAGAGCACGATTGTGACGGCTAGACGACTGGATCAAAAGTGCAGCTCTTGTGGGAGCCGTTCTTAGTTATCAGCATTTAAACTGTACGTCTCAACCATGTGAGCGATGATCTGTCGTATTCTTTTTCAGAAATGGCCAATATTTTGCAAATTCTGCCAGGGAATGTGAACTTACTGTACAAGATGAACTGTATATTAAAAGAAATCTGAACGAGCCAATTGCCAAGTACGTTTGCACGTATGAGGAATTTGTTTCCAGAGACGACAGCACGCGCGCACACACACACACACACACACACACACACACACACACACACACACACACACACACACACACACACAAAAAACACAACTCAGAAAAAATGGTACAAGATGTGGAGTAATAAATATTTTTATTGTATTGGACGTATAGTATTAATATTGCAAATACTTTACAAAGTAAATATGTAGGCTTGCGTGACATTTGTCGAGTCGTCTACTGTGTTGTGATTTTTTTTATATATCTCACTATCTTCTTCTTCTTCTTCTTCTTGTGTAATTAGCTTTGATTACATTCTCTAAGCATTTCAACCTCAAGCGTGCTGTTCCCTGACTGAGCTAAAAACAAAAAAGTAGTAGTTTTTGCTGTAATAACGCTTGTAAACGTGTTAGAAGCTACAGAGTTATGCGAGTACACGCACCTTTTTTGTGGTAACGGCCTGTTTTGAGTTTTTGTGTATTAAAAAAAAAAGAAGAAGAAAAAGAGAAGCTGCTTTTGAGATGGAATGAAGAATTATAAATAATAAAAAGTGTTATCTGTATGTACAGTACACGCACAGGCAGCGTTAATGACCCTCGTCACCTGGTCTCGGGGTTCGATCCTAAGCCCGGGTCACTGACTGTCGGTCATGTCTTCGGAGCTGGGGAAGTGTTGGTCCTGTGCTTTGCATCACATCACATGACATCACATCACTTGGAGGCTTGGAGGAAGTTGAACTTTGAGACCTTGAACTTTTGAATGCTCTGATGGTTGCAATTTTGAAACCGCATTCACACTATTAGAAGAATTGTTTCCTCTTCTGATATTTTATGTTTTTAAACATGAAATGTCTAAAAAATAATAATAATAAAATATATAAATAAATAAAAATTAAAGGTAAAAAGGTATAGGAGGTGGACAGATGGATCCGTGAATGTGGTTCTGTATTGAGTGAGTGACTGATGCATAGTGTGTTACTGCTTATAGCTTTAATCTGCCGCACTCTGTTCATTTTTATGCAGACAGTATAAAACCTGCGCGATATATTGATGCATCTGATGCATGAAGATGTTACTTTCATTCTTCTCTATTCTACTATCACATTTATATTACGCACAGGTTTTGCCTTTTTGTGTCTGATGTTTACTTTATTCTATATTTAAATAATTGAACCTGCATCAAGCAAAAATGTGGAAAAAAATGATGAATGATGTCATCAGACACTTGGTGAAGTTGCATGGTAAAGAGTCGAGAGTAAAAAACAGCATTAAGCATTAATCAGCTGTGTGTCCATAAGAAAACCACTTGTTAGTGAGACTCGTCAAAAAAATACACATAAATTTGCTAGAAAGCATAAAGATTGGATTCTGGAGTGATGGAAAAAGGTCATGTGACTCATCTGATGAGTCCAGATTGAGGCTATTCCAGAGTGATGGGCGTGTCAGGGTACGAAGGGAAGCGCATGAAGCCATCATGCATAGTGTCCACTGTACAAGCCTCTGGAGGGGGTTATGATCTGGTGTCGCTTCGACCTGAATGTACTGAATCACCAGGGTATCTTTATCTTTTAAGCACAACCACTCGCATCCAAATCCCTCCTTTTTTTTTTTTTTTTTTTGCATGCAGAAGATTTTTTGACTTTTCTGTTTTCCAGTAGCACAGGTAATAACGTGATGTATATGGTGTAGCAATGACGTACATATATATTTTTGTGTGTTTGTGTGTGTTTTGTTTCGATGACAGTAAAGCAGACCACTAAAAAACTTTGACCCTGACCCTGCTGGTGACGATGTGAAGCATGCACCCTCGTTTCTATAACATATTTATCTGATTTTATTTATCCAGGTTATTATTCAGACTTAGGAATAATTTCGTGAATTTCTCGGAATAACTGGGAGAATATGCGTCTCTGCTGGTTTTCTTTTCAAATCAAGAACGGACTAACAGTAAAATCATCGCCCTCTCTGTCTCCATCTCCTAATATTGAATGTTTGAGAGAAAAAAAACGAGTTTGAACCTGACAGAAGACTCGTCCCTCACTGTAGTCAGTACTGTATCTGATATTTCTTCTGTTCAGTGTGATGTATTTTGAGCTGCGAGTTCCTGCTGTGGTTTTAATATCAGTAAACTGGTGGTGGGTTTTGTTTCCCATAACTGTTCTCTGAGGTGTGGTTCCTCTGCTTCTTTTTTTTCTACTCTTTCCTGATTGCCAGAGCCAATGTACTGTACAATGTAGAAAACACAGCTATTATTATTATTATTACTATTATTATTATTGTTCTTATTGTTGTAATTATTGTTGGTGGATGATTTCATATCACTGAGACCTTTAATAGCTCCATCAGAGCGCGAATACGGTCAAGTTCTCAGGTTAAATTATTTCCAGCTCTTGTGGTTTCATGGGGCAGAAACAGAACTCACACTGAACCTTGGGCGAGCCTCACAACACCTCTGTTTACATTTGTCGCAACCGTCACTTGGCATTTTTTTCTTTCGAAAACGCCGGTTGCTAGTCGATGGCAAAACAAATCGTTAACCCTTTAATTGGCAAGATTTATGGTTGGAGTAAAAAAATTTGAAGATATGTGGAAACAAATCCCGGGAAGGGTAATCGAATAAATTAGTGAAAAAGTGTAGGAGAAACAAGCGCTAAACACACACACGCATGCACACACACACACACACACGCACACACACGCACACACACGCACACACACACACACACACACACACACACACTGCTTTCATCACCAATGCCTTCAAAATTGAGGTTTGTTTTTTAAATTTGAAATAATTTTCAAAATATGTCAAATGTAATTGTTTACCTATTATGCATGATTCACTTTTTATTATTTTAACTATTAAATTATTAAACATCACTAAATTATGAAATTTTTATTATGTGACCTCATATAAGAAGCTGTGGCTTGTTGCTCAGTTCTGCTGTCCTGTGGTGGGCGTGGCTCAGCAATGCCTCATTTACTGTAAATAGACCCTAAAGTGAAGCATGTGGAGGAGGAGTGAAATAAAGGAGTATTTCAGCTGGAGGATTAATACACAGAGGGCGGAGGAGTACGATACAGGACCTTTAAGCGGTGCTATAAGCACAAGTGTCTAAGGCTGTTGCGGTCAGGAAGGCGATTCCTCTCTCTGTGAGACTGAGGAGGAGTGTGTTCCCGCAGGCGATACGGCCTCTCAGTCAGTACATCATTCAGGACTAAACCATTGTGCACATTCACACTTATGGACATTTGCACTCATTTGTCTCTTTGCACTCATTCTGGACACTTATGGGCACTGCACACCTGCACATTCAATATTACATATTTCTATTTCATTTCTTTGCTCGGTGCATATGAGTCATTTTAAATGAGACAGTTTCATGCAGATTTGCACCGGAAAAAAAAATCTTTATTTTTCTATATTTCTACAGAATATTTTTTTTTCTTCTATAGATATATTATCCTTATCTCAGCTACATTTATTTCCTATTTTATTTCTATGTTTTCAATTTTTTTATTCATATTTATTTCCTATTAATAATCTTTTATTTTTATGGTCATGGAGGTCGTTGAAGCATCTCGCTGCATATCATACTGTACATGACTGTGTATGTGACAAAGAAAATTTGAATTTGAGTCACATGCTACACTTGCTAATGCTAATACCACTGCTTAAAGATCCCGTATTTTACTCCTCTATTAATAAGCTAACACTGATCTCAGAGCTGTGAGAAGGGATTTCAAAATCATTTATTTATTTGTTTGTTTGTTTGTTTGTCTGTATAACTATTTTATAATGGAGATAAACCGGTCGATCGGCTGGTTTTCAGTTTGATTAGCCGTGACCGTGTGGTCAGCTGATCAGTCTCGGATATAAACCATTCTGTACCGAGCGCAGAAGCTTCCGGGTGGCGCAACAGAAACACATTTTATGGTTAAAAGCGTTAAAAGCCTCCTAACTGCATTTTTCTCCGGACTCTGAGCGCTCATTACACACCAGTCTCAAAACACCGCAAGCGCTAAGAAGTTGAAAATCGTGCGTGGATTCTAACGTGCTCGTAGCCACTCAACCCGCTCACTCGCTGTCGAGTTTCGTGACTTTTGAGGCGGTAAAACGTCGCCGTTTCTTTATAATCCTACAGGTGGCGCACTCTCAGCTTATTCACACATTTTCATCCCATGTGGTAGGAGTGAATAATTTCTCAAGCTTGTTTAGAAATGATAATCATGGCGGAGGACTGAGATACACGCTGCTCAGACATAACGCATGATTAATTAATCTGATTAGATTCTTTGAGCTTCAGATCAGCGTCAATGTGAATAGTTCAGTCGTAATCAATCGCTGATCGGATTGTAGAAATATCGTACATGCAGCTACTGAGGAGAAAAGTCATTAAAGTATGTTGAAAGGGGTTGAATTTGAAAGCCACAGAAGGACGCTGAATTAGCGGCGTGACCTGTATACTGCCAGAACATGCCCTGTGTACAGTGTTAGACTGTTTGTACTTTGTTTACATGCGAGGAAATGGGACGCGGCTTCAAGGGATGAAAGTTCCAGCGCTGTTATACTTGACCCACTTAACCCGTGTAAGCTAGAGCTCTGTTACAAACTTTATACTGAGTAATGAGCCTTTAATCATGCAGTCAAAGCTTGATAATGACGCTTGAGAGAACCAGCAGGTCTAGAGCGCCCCCGTCTGGTTTATTCGTATTGCTTAATAAGCTTAGCAGTGTTTGTCCACATGGACTGTATGGAAAGAAATGGACGGAGCCTCCTTGTGGTTTCCCCCCTCCTGTGAGGAGTCTGGGCACCTGAGCCATCATAACAGGAGCTGATTCCGCCTAAATCCTGATTACACCTGTATACCTCATTTACAAGCAGCTATCTAGCTTAGCCTTAGCGTTATGTGGCTAACCTTAATGTATACATGTTTACAAACGTTACATTTTACATTTGATTGAATACATTTCCTGTGATGAGTTAAACTTCAGCGCTTCCGGTTAGCCGGTTAGCTAAAGTGATGCCTAGCAGACAGATAGCAGTTTGACACCTGCAATGCCACTCAAATTCGACCACGCCCCTATTTATGCATGATGCATTCATTCATTATCCTGTACACAGGGTCTCGTGGGGGTTTGGAGCCTATCACAGGAGACTTTGGGGTACAACACGAGGTACACCCTGGGCAAGGCACCAATATAATGCAAGGCACACACAAACACACACTATCCAGACTCACACACTCATTCACACACTACGGGCAATTTGGGAACGACAGTTGGTTTAATCTGCATGTCTTTGGACTGTGGGAGGAAACCGCAGTACCCGGAGGAAACCCACCAAGCTCAGAGGGAGAACATGCAAACCGACCCGAGGCAGGAATCGAACCCTCAACCCTGTACGTCTGTACAGTTATTATGAATGAGGATTTATTTATTTATTTATTATTATTATTATTTTCAATTATTTCTGTTTATAACATGGAGCTCTTCGGGGAGTGATGCACTTTTAGAGTCTGTGGTCATTCAAGGAACTTCACGTTTTGGCACTTTTGACACCTTTCAGAACCACGGGGGTCTCGCTCGATAATGCATAATATGTTTCTGCTCTGTGTCGCAGGAAGATGATGTCATCAAAGAGATCAACATCACGCATGTGGTCAAGGAGGGGGCGGAGAAGGCGGACCCCTCACAGTTCGAGCTGCTCAAGGTGCTGGGACAGGGCTCCTTCGGAAAGGTCAGCGCGCGCACACACACACACACACGTTCTAAACATTTTTTCCCTCAAATTTGTAAGGAATTAACTTTAACGATGGAAGATGCCACAAAGGCAATGTCCGCTTTATTAGGAACAACTGTACACCTCCAATTTCATGCACTCGTCCGATCAGCCAATCAGGTGTCAGGAGCATGATGAATGACATCATACAGGTGCAGGTTCAAAAAGTTATCGTGACAAGGGAGGTAAAAAAGAATCATTGTATCATTTCAGGTGTTTCTGGTGCGGAAGGTGACACCACCTGACAACAATCAGCTCTACGCCATGAAGGTTCTCAAGAAGGCCACACTTAAAGGTAAACTCATGCAAAACACTCTCACACACACACCCACGTATTTCAAGGACACTGATGCTTTCAGTTATGCCAATGGGCTTGTACATTTTCCCACACTGAAACGCGCAAAACACAACAGTGATTCTCACACACACACACACACACACACACACACACACACACACACACACGCACGCAGCAAAAAAAAGTTCAGTAAGAGATGTAGCTGCATTCACATCTTCAGGATGTTTACTTAAAGGGTACAATTTAGTGGTTAACTGTGTGTGTGTGTGTGTGTGTGTGTGTGTGTGTGTGTGTGTGTGTGGTTTTGGTCTCTGCAGTTAGCACTGAACCTCCCTAACCTCTTTCTTCTCTTTTCTTTATTTTCTCCTCTTTGTTGTCGTTCTTCATTCGTTCTGTTCCTCTCTGCTGCTTTGCGAAAGCAGCACTGGTTCCTGCTTTCTTTCTTGCTCACTGCTCTCGCGTTGCGGTTCAGATGCAGCTGCAGCTCTGCCCTCAACCACAGACGCACGCGCACACACGCTCTCATACTCCTAGTGCTTTTAACTTCCAGTGACTTAATGGTCTGCTTTTAATTAACTAAAATAATTAATTATACACTGTATTATTTAATTGTGCTCTAGGCTTTCAGCGTTCTATTAAATTACCAACACAATTTATTTTTCACAGATTTTTTTTCCTCCCTTGCGATTTTCTATTATTTTTTTTATTTCCTTTTTTTTTTCCTTTTTTTTTTTTGCACATCCTCCTTCACTTCCTTTATTTCACGCATGATTCATAATGTGCATCATCGAATGTGATCGGTGACTCAGCTATGGAAAAGACCAACTCAGACAAAAATCATTTGGCTCTGCAATATCATTTCAGACACGTGCATTAATCATTAGTTTCTAATTTAGTAGACTTTCTGTACATCATTACATAAATTATATGCGTTTATTCAGAGCCATTTACTGCATCAATCCAGCTAAAACATTTTTTTTAAGTAATAATAGTAAAGTTTTGTATTTGTATGTTAGCAAAGTAGATGTTAATATACAGTATGCTAGAATTATTAATAGTAATTATATAGCAGTAATTAGTTGCTAATACTAATAGTTGCCAGTCTAATAACTAGATGTTAGAAGACGTGGGCAAAGTACATGGATCCTGTGCTTGAGTGAATGTAAGGATTTTTTCAGGTGAATATTACCCAAGTAAAAGTAAAAGTTGTCCATTTTCATGTGTGATTGAGTAAAAGTACAAATAAACTCGCCTTCAAATTTACTCACGTGTCTAAAGTATGTTGCGTATATTATCTCAAATTAGCCTTTTTCATAGTAAAATCTCTCTCTCTCGCTTTCTCTTTCTATTGTGAACGTACAGCTTTTCTCTGTCCACAACCTCCTCCGCTTCTACCTGTAATTCTAAACACCTGTTACGTTATTTGGTGTTTATCACAGTTGCATATAATATTCAGCAGGTTCCAAGGCGAGGCAAGTTTATTTGCATAGCACATTTCATACACAATGGTAATTCAAAGTGCTTTACATAAAAGAGAAGAAAATGATCATAAAATGAAATAGAAAACAATAGCAATAAAACTTTTACAAATATTTAAAATTTGATTTAAAATAAAAATAAAAACAGTTAAAAATATTAGATAAACATAAAAACGGTGCAGTCAGTTCGGACGTAGCGCAGCGCCCATTCAGTAAATGCACGGCTAAACAGATGAGTTGTAAGTCTAGATTTAAAAGTGACTAATGTTTTTGCACATCTGATCTCATCTGGAAGCCGGTTCCAACTGCGGGCGGCATAATAGCTAAAAGCGCCC
>JAAGKR010006129.1:28493-30993 GCA_011419295.1 Clarias macrocephalus
CCCCCCCCCCCCCCCCCCCCCCCCCTTGTTTTGTGTGAACCCGCTAACTGACTCCATCCTAATGATCTGAGTGGTCTACAGGTAAGTGTTCCACTTCAAATACTACACGTCAAGTAAACTACAGATACGTGGAATATGTGTACTTAAGTATAGTAAGGAAGTAATTGTACTCAGTTATCTCATCCCTCTTGATATTAGTTTATTTAAGTGGCTGCTTAAAACTACAGTACCTAAACGTATAACCTGGACTTTTAAATGAAAGTAGATTTCGTTGTATTTGAATTCTGTGTGTAAATACACACTGATCAGCCATGACATCACAGACAGGTAAAGTGAATAACACTGATCAACATAGCCATAAGTACAATGTCATGAGGAGGTAGTTGGGGTATATCAAGCAGAACATCAACATTGTGTCCCTGAAGTTGATGTGCAGAAAGAAGTGGGCAAGTGTAAGGATTTGAGTGACGACTGGGTCAAAGCAACTCAGGACCAGAGGAGGGTAGAGGAGCCAAAAATGTACTCAAGTAAGAGTAGCTGTATTTCAAAATAATATTACTCAAGTAGAAGTAAAAAAAGGTTTTGGTGAAAATATACTCGAGTAATGAGGAACTGTTTCATCATAATGTCCGATTTATTTTTTTAGAAGTGATGTAAGCAGTCAGACAAAATGATGAAATAATGTACAAATTGCAACTTTCCAAATAATAAAATTAATGAAATAAATAAATTAGCAAATTATGGAATAAGAAAAACAAATTTCCTGATCTCCATTTTTTCACAATATAAAGCTTTTGAAATAAATCCCTACTGTAGGTAACATATGTGTGTTTGAACAGTGTCGACTTTCCTGTGTAAGATTTACTGTATATTCAGTCGCCCTGCAAATAACAAAATAACATTAGAACACATGTACAAGAGTCTCACTTCACCATAAACTGTGTCCAGCAGAACTCATTTTTGTAGCCTCTAGTTTATTTGCTAAATATTTATGTTGAGATTGCAACATTAAATAAAACAGCTAAACTAACCGTGACATGTTTGCTTCACTGTCTACCGCTGCTAAAGACACACCCCCTCCCCCTCCCTTCTTTGTGGTCATGTGACTCCATGTGATTATTGTTACTGCGGCTGATTGGTCAAACGGAGTCATGTGATTATTGTGATTGGTGAAACACGGTCACATGGTAGATCCACCGACTGCTCTGGCAAACACAAAGAACATCTAAAGTGTCAAATAAACGATTAGAAAAGTAACGAGTCGAGTGTCGCCGAATGTAGCGGAGTGAGAGTCGCGTTTCTTCTTCTACTCATCTACTCAAGTAAAAATAAAATGTATGGTGCAGTAAAACTACTCATAGAAGTAATTTTTTTTTTTTTTTCAAAAAGTTACTTGAGTTAATGTAGCGGAGTAAATGTTACTCGTTACTACACAGCACTGCTCAGGACCTACCAAAAAGTGGTCCATGGACGGATGGTCTGATGAAAAGGAATCAGGACACAGCGCATCACATGCTGCCCATGCGGAGTCTAATGGAATTGGGCAGCTTCCAAGCCTGTTCACTCCAATCTCGATGTTGCATTTGTTGCTTATTTATTTCAGATTGCTGTTTTGTACAAAACTTTACATTCCCTGCTTGTGTAGGACCTTAAGGACGCTCTGTACATAGAAGTGTGTAAAACTCTCGCCTGTAAAACCTGAGTGGCTTTAGGTTAACCTGCTCTCAGGAAGAGAGTCTGATTAAACACGGGCCGAGCTGGGGGGAACTTTACAGCAGAAGTTTGTCTGAAGCACTGATTAGTGTCCACTCCAGATCTGCGCACAGAAATCTAGACAATCCATTTCTAGATTCGTTGAATCTTTTCATGCTTTTTTTATTTTTTATTTATTTATTTATTTTTTTTTTTTATCACTATGACTATCAATCATAATGAATTGTTTGTTGAAACCGGAGTAACACCTCCTCTCACAGCGTTCACGCTACATAATGACTACGTTGGTGTTACTCAGAGCTAGCATTGGGCCGGGATCAGGGACAGAATCTCTGCACAGGGCTGTAAGCTTGTCTGACTGCTGATCAGGAAGCACTGCTGTTAGAAAGGAAGAAAGAAAGAAAGAAAGAAAAAATTGTTATTTCTCTGAAAAATGCAAAGCGCTCAGGGAAAAACCCACTCGTCATGACTGACTGACTGAATTCTGATAGAAGGCCAACATAAGATCTGTCTCAACTTTAGGAAACCACGCGGAAGGGCTGCGTTTAGAGATCCTGTTATGCAAAGAGCCACTTTAAGATAAGCTAAAAAAAAAAAACTAAAGTCCGTCTGCCTGAAGACATTAAACTAACCCTGTTAGGTAACCGAGCTGTTGGATAGTGAAACCGACTGATCCGATCAATTTGTGCTGCTCATAAGTAATGTTACATTTTACGCAAAGGTTTCCTTGACCAACACAACCTCTTTAGCTGACAGGAGCTACAGTGCATGAGCTTCAGTAATGGTT
>JAAGKR010006129.1:40993-45490 GCA_011419295.1 Clarias macrocephalus
GAGTTTCCTAGAGAGAAATAACTATAATAACTTCCATAGAGACCGATAGTAGTGTCTCGATGACTGACTGGCTCACATTTCACATCTAACCAATCAGAGACGGGACCGAATCCTTTTATAAATTCTTTTATATTTCTGGTATTTGGAAACGCTTCACAACGGGCGGATTCACTTTTGCAGAAAAGATACAGTATAATCTGATTAAACACGCAGATTGAGCACCTTATCAGATTAGAGGTCATGGACACAGTTACACTGTAATCTCTAATTAATATTGTCCATGTCTATGTAGTCTATGTAGAGAACACCAGAGACAAGGTCAAGTTAATTAATTAATTAATTAACTCAGTATCTTATCAGACTTGCGTCCCTCTTTTAACGAAGAAACCGAACAATCCTGTTCTCTAGTGATGACTTTAGAAAATAACATAATTGTTTTTTTTCCCAAAAAAAAGATTCAGAAACAGGTCTTGCGAATGACACAAATATAAATTTTCACAAAGTCTGATGCTTCAGTGTTTTTAGATCTTTTTATCAGATGTTACTACGATATACTGAAGTATACAGTAAGTACGAGCATTTCATAAGTGTCAAAGGCTTTTATTGCCCAAGTGCACATCCATGAATAAAGAACAGTACAAGAACGGAACAAACATCCAAGAACAGTTTGGTGATGAACAAATGCCTTTTCCAGCATGATGGCGCTCATAATGGATCTCCCCAGATCTTAGTCCTATTGAGAACTAATAAAAAACTAATCAATCCTCAACAGCTGGGTGCACAAACAAAACCCCACAATTTCCGAGCACTGATGATGTAAGAACGGGCTGCGCCATCAGTGAGGATGTGGCAGAGGTGTTGAAAACGTGAAAGTGTCAACACTGCAAATACTGACTCTTGTAATTGTCTATTAAAGCCATTGACATTATACCTCAGTGTACCATAATAACTGACCAAAAGATTTAAAAACCAAAGACAAAAACAAAGACGCATTAGACCTTGTGAAAATTTTAATTTGTGTCATTCTCAAAACTTTTGCCCACAGATGTACAGTCTAGATTATAATCTGATAATAACTATTATACCATAAATTCATCTGGACTGAAGTTATACATTTGGACTCTGTGTGTGTGTGTGTGTGTGTGTGTGTGTGTGTGTGTGTGTGTGTGTGTGTGTGTTAGACTCCCCAGGTATTCCCCCGAGCGCCGGAGCTCATCAGCTCTTCCGCGGCTTCAGTTTCATAGCCACGGCGCTGCTGGAGGAGGAGGGCACGGAGGAGACGCCGCAGCCGCCTCCTCACCCTGTGGTCCAGGTGAGTGACACACACATACAGATCAATCATCTGCAGAGCTCCGCCTCCTCGCGGTCCTGCTGCTGGGTTTAGAATTTTTCTATTTCCTTATATTATTGCATCATCCGATTTGTGTACAGCACATGGTGGTAAGAAAATAATTTTGTAAAAAAAAGGGGGGGGGGGGGGCAAAATGGAAATAAAAGCACAGCAGCAACTCATTCCGTATCAGTGGGGTAAAATAAACACAACGTACAGAGTAAACATCGCTGGCTGGAACAGCAGATGCGAACCAGCATGAGACACTTAAACTCATGAGCATGACGTTGCTCTCGGTTTCCACTAGATGGAGATGTTTGTACAGGAAAAAAGAAAAGCTGACTTTCAGCTGAGCTGTGCAGGATTAGTGTATTTCTGTTCGAGAAACATAAAAGAGCATCATGCATGCTTGGTCTAATGCAGTATTGATAATATTGATGAAAAACACTGTATGCGTGCACTTATTTCTTATGGTGTATTATTAATTTGTGTGTGTGTTTGAGAGCAGCAGCTGCATGGTAAGAACTCTGTGTTCAACGATGGATACGTGCTGAAGGAGGACATCGGCATGGGGTCTTTCTCTGTGTGCAAGCGCTGCGTCCATAAAGCCACCAACACGGAATACGCAGTCAAGGTCTGTCCCGAACACGCACGCACGCACACACACACTGCAGATACTCAGACACTCAGAGGTCTGTCAAGATGTCGGTAGATTGTAATGAGGTCGTGTGGTTATTGATGCTAACGAGTAATAAGTGTAATTTGTGCCGAAGGTCATCGATAAAACAAACACAGATCCTTCGGAAGAGATCGAGATCCTGTTGCGGTACGGCCAACATCCCAACATCATCACGCTCAAGGATGTAAGTACAAACTTTTAAAAACGCATCCCTTTAAATCTTCAGCACCATTAAAGACAAAAAAAGACACATCATCATCATATTGTTTGTATCTTGCACCCAGTTTAAGTAAAGCATGTAAGGAATTAATTAAACTGATAAAACTGATCAAAGATAATCAAGAACAAACTCTAATTAAAAAGTTGATTATTTTCCTATAAGAGTGTCCCCCTGTAGTGTTGTGTTCCTTTTTTAGCACAGCAATCTTGACACAAATTACCTACTGTACAACTCCACAATACAAAGATACTGTACATTTATAGTTACTGTGCGTTTCACATTGTGGAACAAGTTTGTATACTGTGTTTAAAATCTTCTATAAATATCATTAGGTCCATCACAAGTCCTGGTTTGACTTGAACGCCCCTTGTACTAATTTAGGCTTAGGTTTTTTAAAAAGTTGTCAGTGCATATTAAAGTTGTGTGTGTGTGTGTGTGTGTGTGTGTGTGTGTGTGTGTGTGTGTGTGTGTGTGTGTGTGTGTGTGCAGGTGTATGATAACGGGAAGTTGGTTTTCCTGGTGACGGAGCTGATGCGAGGTGGGGAGCTGCTTGATCGAATCCTCAAACAGAAGGCGTTCTCCGAGAGAGAGGCGAGCGCCGTGCTGCACACCATCACCAAGACTGTGGAGTATCTGCACTCTCAGGGGGTTAGAACACACACACACACACACACACACACACACACACAATCAATTGTATCAACTTGGTTTACTCTCAACAACCTGAGAAAGTCAAAGCACCAATACAAACACACACACAATCAAATTGTTTTCACCAAGATCAATTACAGCATGATTACCTGAGCCCTGTATTATTATAGACTCAAACACTGTCTGTCTGTCTGTCTGTCTGTCTGTCTGTCTGTCTGCAGGTAGTACACAGAGACCTGAAGCCGAGTAACATCCTGTATGTGGATGAATCTGGAAATCCGGAGTCTCTGCGTATCTGTGACTTCGGTTTCGCTAAACAGCTCCGTGCAGACAACGGCCTCCTGATGACTCCCTGCTACACCGCCAACTTTGTCGCCCCTGAGGTAAAGCGCTGGCCCCAAAAATATACCCCAAATGCAGTCAGTCACAGAGTGGACGTCTCTCTCTCTCTCTCTCTCTCTCTGTTATAATCTGCTCCGTAACTATCTGCACTAAACCACATTCAGGGCTTTGGTGGTGTTGTAGACTCATGTAGACTAAAA
This sequence comes from Clarias macrocephalus, assembly GCA_011419295.1. NCBI lineage: Eukaryota > Metazoa > Chordata > Actinopteri > Siluriformes > Clariidae > Clarias > Clarias macrocephalus. Next base: position 44,416 of record JAAGKR010006129.1, read on the forward strand.
ACTTTTTACGTTACATTATGAGCAAATTATTACCGAAAGATGCAAAAACTGCCCATAACAATTAAAAGATTATAAGCAGGGGTGGGTAGAGGAGCCCAAAAATGTACTCAAGTACTGTGAGAGTAGCTGTACTTCAAAATAATATTACTCAAGTAGAAGTAAACAGTAGTCGTCCAGAATATTACTCAAGTAAGAGTAAAAAAGTATTCGGTGAAAAGATGCTCAAGTTCTGACTGATTGATTCAATCGTAATGTCCGATTTATTTATTTATTTATTTTTAGAAGTGATCAAAGCAGTCAGACAAAATGATGAAATAATACAAATTATTAGTAATAATACAAATAGTACAAATTGTGAGAATTCCAAATAATAAAATAAATTAAATAAATAATAAAATAAATGAATGAAACTAAATATCTTTACAAAATAGCATCTGACTTTTGTCACAATTTAAAGCTTTTGAAATAAATCCCTACTGTAGGTAACATATGTGTGTTTGAACAGTGTACGATTCACAGTATATTCAGTCGCCCAGCAAATGACTCAGCAGATAGAAAATAACATTAGAACACGTGTACAAGAGTCTCACTTCACCATAAACTGTGTCCAGCAGAACTAATGTAAGAAACTTATATATTTTGTAGCCTCGAGTTTATTTGCTAATTATACATGTTAACATTGCAACATTTGCTTCGCTGTCTACCACTGCTGAAGATTTTTTTTTTCAGCGGTTTTCAGCTGTGTGGTCATGTGACTTCAGTACATGTGGTAATTCTTGTTGCAGCACAGAGTCATGTGATTATTGTAGCTACGTCTGATTGGTGGACCAGAGTCACATGGTACTGTAGATCCACCGGCTGCATTTCTCTGGCAAACACAAAGAAAATCTAAAGTGTCGAATAAACGGTTAGAAAAGTAACGAGTCGAGTGTCGCCGAATGTAGCGGAGTGAGAGTCGCGTTTCTTCTTCACAAATCTACTCAAGTCGAAGTAAAAAGTCTTGTGCAGTAAAACTACTCATGGAATAATTATTTTCAAAAAGGTACTTGAGTAAATGTACCTCGTTACTACACGC
>JAAGKR010006130.1:0-21836 GCA_011419295.1 Clarias macrocephalus
TAAGATGAAGCAGCATGTCTGTTTGTTTGTGGTGCCCCCAGAGTGCAGTTATTAATTTATTCATTCATTCATTTATTTATCCAATCATGCAGGGACAGCAGCCCATTGATTTTACTTTTACATTGACAGAATAAGACCAATCATATGGCCACCATCAGTGGAATGATAAAGTATCGTGCTCTGCTTGCATAAAATCTTTTCACCCACTTCTCTCCCTTTCTTCTCATAGCATTATGTTTATATTCTCCACGTAGACATCACGTCATTGTTCATGAACTTCTTTCATATCATCAAAATTAAACAAACGATGATCTGAACCATTAAGACATGTTCATCAATATTTGAAATCTGAACTGAATATTTAATAATCTGTCAAATGCAATGCATTAGAACAAATCAAAATCTTAAACACTGAATGAACGACTCACTGCCAGTGTGGTATTGTTTACATTGTACATTGTATTATAATTGATAATTATAAAAAACTTTAAAAAGCTGCCTTTGTTAAGCCTTTGAGTAAGGCCCTTAACCTGCTCCAGTGGCACTGTATACCTGCTGCCCTGCACTCTGACCCCAAATGTGATGTGCAAAAAAAATTATGTGTGTGTGTGTGTGATGAATAATTGAATCATAATCTCAATATAAAATGTTTTACTGAGGCATGAACATGGACTGATTGTGGCCAACACTACATAACTAGCTATTGTTGTTTATTTGCTCATTTGCTCACTTTCCCTCTCCTACACTCCCTAAGTCAGTCATGGCTTCACAGAGATCTCTTCACCTGACAATGCTTTGCCAAATATAGAGATATTGAACAAGATCCTCAGCCATGCAGAGAGTTGGACAAACATCTATAGCTGATCACCAATCTGGCCGCATGTCAAGTTTCAGCAACACTTAACAACTGACAAGGGTTCGTGGAGTGGCTGACCTGGGCCACCTGGGATTCCACCTAGTGGTGCTTGACCATATTCATATAAATTAATTTAGCCATTTTGGTGCTTTTGTGTAGCATTGCCTTTAGTTTACTGCATGTACTGATATTAACTCCATAGGTCCGTTTATTTCTTATTTTTAATTTAAGTTTGTATTGGACAGTTTTGTTTCAATCTATTTGCCATGTGACTTATGTCATGATACAAATTATTTAGGGATCACCACTGGAGGGGATAAAAGACATTTAATTTTTACTTTTCAGTCAGTGATCATGGTGTGTGACTGGGTGTGGGAGTGATTATGTGTGTGTGAGAGGAAATTTCTTAAACACAATTTACTGCATAAGTTCATGCTTCTGACACATGATTGGCTGATTGGATAATTCCACAAGTGAGCAATGGTATAAAGCAAGGGTAGACATTAAAATGTAATGTACATTCAGATATTTTGCTTAATTAAAGGACTGCTACTTAAAATGTATTTTTTTGTAAAAATAATTGTAACCATATTAAAGTTAAACATTATAGGTTTTACAGTGTAAGTTTTAATCTGAAATAGCAAACAGTTTACATGTCCATGTCACTTAAACCTTAAACCAGGATATGAAAATTCTCTCTCTCTCTCTCTCTCTCTCTCTCTCTCTCTCTCTCTCTTTCTATCACTCTATGAGAAGAAAGGAAGTCGTTAGAATTTGACACACACCTCTGCTCTGTCAGTCAGTCAGTCAGTCATTATAGAGACAATATGGAGCTCAGTCGTCTCGCTGTCGTTCTCTTTGTGTCTTCATTAGACTGAGTGTTGGGTATAAAGTTGTTCATCTGCAGTCTGAATGTCCTGAGTGATGAGTTTACTGTGTGATTAGGACATTGTGTGTACTTCAGCATGACTGCTCAGGTGGATCAGTGGATCCATATCTGTTATGAGAAGGGTTTAGTTTGATGTGTAACTACTCTCAGTAACTATGATAGTTCAACAGGTAAGAGTACAAGTAGAGCGAGTTTAAAACACAGGGTTTAAATAATCTAATGAGTGTAAACGAGTCTGTATTGTTGGAATCTGTAGCTTGTCTTCTGTGTCCTGCTGCTCAGTGACAACCTCTCATGGTCATTTAATCTGATAAATAAAAAAAAAATGACTGGATGGTGTTTGTACTTTTATTTATGGAAGTCGTGGTTGTGACTAAATGTAATGTCTTTAGCTTCTGTGGTGGAGCCTCTGGTGATGTTTTATATTATTTCACACTTTTGTTGTTCTTGTTATTATAGTCTGTGCAGATAAATATATCCGTACAGAAAACACTCCAATTCACACTAATACTAAATTAACAGACATTACTTTCTCATGTCTTTTTTTAATACTCACTAATGATTATTTACCTGTCTATGTTAAAAGTAAGAACATTACTGTGCAGAAACAAATGCTCATTAGTCCTGTACACACACAGGGTGGGTCAGTGTTAGAGGCTTGAGAGCAGAGACCAGCATGTGGATGTGGTTTATTTTCTATTCTAGTGCAGTAGTTCAAATTCAGCAGTGCAGAAAGGAAAGAAGTGTGAAGGTAAATAAGTGAGAGCAATAACTAACATGTTATTTCATAGCTGTTGATATTGAGGACAAATTAAACTCCACTGACACTGAGTGAGATCTTTTAAAGCCAAAATTTGTCCAAGTTGAAAATCCCACATTAGCATCAGGTCGAATTGGAGAAAAAAAAAATTACTATTGAACAATAATATTTCTAAACATAGTTTCACCTTCCACTTAATTAGGAATGCATAGAACAATGTGGGGATAGTAATAAAGAATGCAATGTGCAAAAAGAAAACCTTTCCGTTCCAGCAGCCTGAACTGTTATTTAAGGCAGTAAAGTAACTGAATACATTTATTTGCGTTTCTGTAATTGAGTAGTTTTTTGTGTACTTCTACTTTAAGTAGTTTCTAAAATCTGTATTTTTACTTTTACTTATGTTTGTTTTGTTTCATGTATTGTACTTCGCTACATTTTAAATCATATTCTTTTATTAAAAAAAATGAATGAAAAAAAAAATTATGCAACAGGGAAGGAAAAAAATGCACCTCAGAAATTGCTGCACTGATTAATTGATGGGCGTGGAGAATGCGCTAAACTCAAATGATGGAGACGAATTAAACAGATGCCAGTGATGCAGACACAGCTGAAACTGAGATGCCATCAAATTCTTATGAAGCAAACCCAAAAAAAAAAAAAATATATATATATATATATATATATATATATATATATATATATTTTTTTTTTTTTTTTTTGTTAAAGATTGTATATCTTTGGGCAGCACGGTTGTGTATTGGTTATCCAGGGTTTGGTTTCTGCATGGCTCTGTGTATGTGTGCGTGCGTGTGTTTGTGTGTGTGTGTGGAGTTGCATATTTTTACCAAACAAGGTGTGTTTCCTCTGTGCACTACAGTTTACTCCCCCAGTTTTAAGACATGCAGAATAGGCTAACTGGTTTTCCCAAATTACCTGTGTAATGTGTGTGTGTGTGTGTGTGTGTTTGTGTGTGTGTGTGTGTGTGTGTGTGTGTGTGTGTGTGTGTGTGTGTGTGTGTGTGTGTGGCCCCAAATTTCCTGTGATTAGCTCCAGACATTCTGTGACCCCTACAGGATAACCAGCATAGAGAAAGGAGAGTCAGTGTACAGTAAGACCTTAGCAAACAATTAAAGTAGTTTAATGAGGTCAAAAGATATATTTTTTGTATACCAGCTATCTGAATAGATTATCTATATATTATTGATATAAATATATTATGTATATATAATCCATAAATATGAATTATATGCTATCTATATATTAGCCATATAAGGAGATCAATGTACTGTGTAGATTTATTATATAAGGAGTGTCACTACCTCTGAACTGCCGAGAATAAACCAAACCCCTTCTCTTCCAGTCACACCACCACAGACTGCATTTTTCTATCAAAACTTGTTTTGTGATGGCCTCTGTTCACCTCTGTGTGCACTGGAATCTACTTAATGTATTTTAACAATATAATCTTTCTGCAGTGAGGCCTACGGCTGTGGTGTCCATAAAGCCTGATACACACGTGTTCATTGGAGAGTGGGTTACTGTCAGGTGTGACATTCAGAGAGGAGGAGACACTCAGTGGTCATACCAATGGTATAAGGATAATAACATACTCAAACCAATATGAAAAATCATTTACAATTTGGTCTGCTGCAAACACTGACAGTGGTGACTACACCTGCCACGTACAGGATTCACAGATCAGTGCTGCTGTTAGACTGACTGTATCAGGTGAGTCTGTGGGTTTGTGTTTGTCCTTAAAATCGTATAATTATTAGAGGATTTGGGTTTTGAGCTGCCAGTGACTGAGGATTGATCAGTGCTGATTTTACTTCTCTGTGTAATCTGATCATTTATTTCACAAGAATCATCATGACTATTGTAATCTCACCTGGGATTTATATTATATTTACTGTATAACTGTGATGAGTCAGTGTGAATAATAGCACACAGTAAATTGTTAATCAGACTGACACACCACAATAACATGAAGGAAAACAGGAAATTATAAAAAGTCAGGAAATCGTATCTTGTCCTTTGGCTGCCATTATTCAGTTTATTAGAAGTTTCATACAGACCATGGACCAAGTTTTTTTTTGTTTCCTTTTTATGAATATTCTGTAATTATAAGATTAGGACTATAAACTTTGGTCAAATTATTTAATTGAGTTACTAAAAGTGTGTGTGCCTCCCTCTTCCATATGTCTGATCGGTCGACAAACTAAATTAAATAGTCTAGTGTCTGTAGGCTGTTGTGTCTGTGAGTATCAAAACACCCGTAAATAATAGCGAATTTCCCCCATAAGAAATAATGAAAAATCAGATTATCCAAAAAAAATAAATAAATAAATAAATAAATAAATAAATAAATAAATAAATAAAATTATAATAACTTCACCTTTAAAAATAATAATAAATAAATAAATAAAGTCTTTATTTCACAACCTTCCAGGAGCGCAGCACTCAAGTAGCTCAGCTTTGCACACCTTTTGCGCAATCTGAGTTAATTACAATGGAAATGAAATTTTACCTCAAACCAACAAGGCGACCAAGAACAGGATGCACGTCTAAGTTATTACTTTATTTCATAATGTTTTGTTAATTAACTTTGCCGAAAATAAAACAGGTAACCACTTTATCATCTTTATAAACACTTAAGGTACACAACGCTGAACTACTTGAGTGCTGCGCTCTTAGCAAAGTTTCAAAAATACACACACGAATCCAGGGATATTCACACACGAAAGACGATTTTCACATGCACAGTCCATGATACACTCTTGAATTTTAAACATTAAAAAAAAAATTGACAGTTGTACATCTGTGAATTGTGTTCTGCATTTGTGAATATATATATATATTTATTTTGTGCACATGAGTTTTTTTTTTGTGATTATATATTTTTTTCGTGCACGTGAAAATTTGGTTTTCACGCACATGAATTGGATTTTACGCACGTGAAGTGGGATACGCATGTGTGCATTGTGTCTTTTGCATGAATTATTTTTGAGACTGATCCACTTCCATTGAAGGGGCACACTGTCCAAGGATGCGCACACACACACTAACGGAATCAGTGCAGTCTGACAGAATGGATCTTTAAGCTTTGTAATGAGACTTGCTTTTGCTTTTCACGCGCGCACACGTGTGTTATAATAAACATTACATTCGCAAGTGAAAAGACAACTGTGAAAATTCACACACACACACAAAAACACAAAATAAAAGATGTTTTACGCACACACGCATGGTCAAAGTGTTATAGTAAACAACGCTTTCAAACCTGGTTACTCGCAATCTGAGGTTCCACTGTACTGGTTTTACTGGTGCCTCATCTTCTAATTGAAAATATTAAACTGCACAAAGCCAGCTCTCTGTCATGTTTTTTTTTCCTAGAAACTATTATTTTTCTGATTTTAGAAGAATTTATATTTGTTAATATGTTGGTGCACACTTTGTACAGAATCGATAAAATCACACTATAACAATCTAATATCAGCAAACACAGTGTTTTTAACTCCAGTCCCATGATGATTTTTGTCATATAAAATTTCATATAAGCAATGTACGAAAGAAACATTGCAGTGCTGTGAAACTTTACACGCCATCAGAGCTAACTCAGCTGAGTTCAAACACATTTAAATTAACTAGTTTACCTTCATAATTAATATATAAAAATTTTAACTAACTTTTGTCATTAGTGCCTCCTTCTACCCATCTACCCCCAGCCCACCTGCAATAGACATAATTGCAAAAGGATGATGGAAGCAGCATTGTATACAGTGTACCATGTGCATCACAAGTAATTCGCTCTATCTCTGACTTGTTTGATTAAAGAGATTTGATAACTTTTTTCTTCATCTGATGGAATATTACACAACCCACCAGGTTGGATGTCTAATATTCCATATTAGACCAGTATATAACCACACCCTCCTCACCTGCCAACGTGCACACGCACACACACGTTAGAAATGAGGAAACAGGCTGATTTGTTTACTAAAATATACTAGTTGTCCAAGTGCTTCCACATCTGGAATGTCAGTTTGTGCTGGAAGATAAAAGAAGTAAAGTACCTCAACTCATGTGATCTTCTCTTTGTGACTGTGAGATACCTGAGCAGCTTCCCTGTGATTGAGCTGATAAGTTTTTGTTTGTCCTAAAAGAAACTAAATTATAAAGTGCATCCTCCACTTATCCTTATTATAATGTCTTGTATATCATTTTCTGTAGAGAATCTACCACCTCTGTATGTGCAGAAAATGTTAACATGAAAAAACAGTGCTGTGCTTTTCTGTGCTGCGCTGTGTTATTTTATTCCATTCAGTTCTATTACACAACAGTTAGGGCCATGTAATCTGATTGGACCAGAGGCTTTCGACAAGTGGTGATAATAGATAGTAACAGCACTGAGACATTTAACTCTAGCTGTGTTCTGATTGGCTAATAGACCGCTGTGAAGTGGATTGTACAGGGTATTGAGTCATGTTAAGTGTGATTCCAAACTGCACTGGTGACCTCACCAAATGAAGTGATTGTCTCAAAGGAAGTTCCTTTAACCAACATTCACTGCACAGGAAGCAGGAGGCACACTGTAAAGTACATTGTGAATTGAACCACAGCCAGAGAGTATGAATGAAAAGCTTCACCTACTAAGAGCAGGGATACAATCACAAATTAATGCTGTCTCTCTCTCTCTCTCTCTCTCTCTCTCTCTCTCTCTCTCTCTCTCTCACACACACACACACACACACACACACACACACACACACACACACACACACACACACACACACACAAATGATTTACAGAATATTGTGTGCCGACCTCAGTGACAACAGCACCATAGCGACATCTAGAGGTCTAGTGAAATGAATGTCTTAAGTGTGTCCTTCTACAGTTGGCGTAGTTAGTGCTGCATCAGGACACTGTATGTGTAATTGTCATGCAGGTTTGTGTTCTGAAGGTTTTGTAAATAAATGTCTGTGAGTATTTAGGTTCTTTTTTTATTTTATATTTAAAATAATGTTTGTTAATAGTGTAATTTAGGCACCCAGTCCAGGGTGTACCACGCCTTGTGCCCTAAGTCACCTGGGATAGGCTCCAGGCCCCCGTGACCCTGAATACAGGATTAATCGGTATAGATGATGAGTGAGAGTGAATAGTGTAATTTAAAGGAAGATGTGTGCAAATTGTGTAAAAGCTGATCTATTCAACTTTAAGTATGAAAGTGAACATGTTAAATATGTTCTGTTACTCTGTAAAAGTTGGGTTGTAATGGATAAGACACACAGTGCTTTCTTCAAGTAAATTCCACTCAAATTAGGTATAGCATCTGAGTCTGTCTTGGAGGAACCTGTTAGCTACTGTATCTGCTAGTCAGGGACGAGCACTTCTGCAATCATCCTAGTGGGAGAAGAATACTGTATATTGTATATAATTTGTGGGCATCAGGGAGCTGCTTGTTATCACTGATCAGGATGTCTGTATTAGCAGTATTAGAAATCGAATGAAAAAAGTTTTTGCCACTCAAGTTCATCATCCTGCATGTTAATGATGTTTACCTTGACAAACTTTAGTTAAAAACTGAACCATTCAATTCACCAAAAATGAGCGTGTTCATGCACAAGCCTTGAATCATACAACTGTAATAATTTTGCTTCAGGATTTTGTTATATTTAGGTTATATTGTTAAATTAAAAGCAGCTCTGACTGCTTCATTATTTCATCCCACCAGCAAAACCCAAACCGACTGTGAGAGTGAATCCTCAAAGCTCCATCTACACTGGAGACACCGTCACTGTAATGGCGATCTATGTTTTCCTGTTCTTCGCCATTTCTATACGGACTGGTACAAAGGATTTGACGCGTAAAACCACAAAACTTGTAGTGTATCAGTTTATTCTTCTTTTGTCTGAATGCAAACACTCAACAAATTAAACTTAAGAACTATTTACACTTTTTTAAGCTTCAAATTAAATGTGGTTTCAAAGAACCACAAAGTCAAAAGACTGTCTAACACCGAGTCCTTCCTTCTTCTAATAAAACAAACACGTAACAGTTGTTACCGTAAACATATTAAATTGACCTATGACCTTTACGTAAGCCAATAGTCACAAATATGCAAAAGGTTACATTTACATCTACGTAATAATGAAGTTCAATACTATAGAAATTTATTGAAAATGTACTTTATGGCTCCAACAGTCACTCTGACCTGTGATCTGAAGCAGGGCACTGGATGGGAGTTTATCTGGCAAAAATATAATCCGCAGTTACAGCGTTTCAGCACTGAACCAGTAAACACCAACCACTCACTGTGACAGTGAATAATACAGGAGTGACAGTGTATAAGTGTGTAGCACGCAGGTATAACACCTGGGCAATCACACACTACTACACAGAGTACAGCAGTGAAGTCACGGTTACTGCAACAGGTACAACATGATTTTATTTTATTTGCAACATTATTTTTTACATGTTAAAGAATTAAAATTTTGCATCACAATTCCATGTTATTATATAATGTTTTGCATCTCAAACAGGATTTGTAATTAGAGAACAGAGAGGTCTAACAAAGTTTAACTCAAGATTAATCTCAGTAAAGTAAGTAAATCAGTTAAGTGTGTTTATCAGGGAGAGATTTACTCTCATATGTGAGATACAGACTAGTGGACACAGGTGTAACAACTTATTCAGGAATAAAACCAGCTATCATGACCGCTTGCATCCTGGATACAAAACCTGATGAAGAGTTTAAAATATGTTTGACAAAAATAAATACATACATGAATAAATAAACAAACAAACGAATAAATAAATAAATGTAGTCATTGATGGTTTGCAGTTGTGTGTTAGGAGACGTTTATTTTTATGTACTTTAATTGATTGAAGGAGTCTCCAGTGTCAGCACTTTATAAGAGTCAGCGATTTTTAAAAAAGACATTTAACATTTTAATGTAAAACAAAAATAAGAAACACAAACAGCTCCAGAAATAATAACAGTGAGCTCCATGAACATGAACTGAAATAAGCAGCACATTTTAAATGCAAGACAAAGACAACTTAAAGGCATGGTCCTTTATTAATTGTATTAATTTCCAGAAAACAAGACACACCTGAACTGATATTTCATTCAAGTAGTGTGAAATTTCCACAGTTCGCAGTAACAGGTACCCAGGTAACGCACAGGTAATGCGTGGTAATGCACAGATGAAGTGACGTCTGCGCTGGTGACCTCACAGTGTCTTCTGAATGGAGGGATTTTACTTTTAAACAGAAGTTCCCTAAAACTGACATTCCCTGCACAGGGAGCAATGAGCAGGAAGGACACGTTGAAGTACACTGTGGAATGGGCGCATCCAAAGAGGATAAATGTAAATCAGTGCTCTCTCTCTCCCTAAAATTATTGATAATATTGAATGATTTGTGGTCATCATAGAGCCGTCTGCTATCAAAGTGCAGGATGTCGCTATAACTTTTATTATTAATAGAATGAATGAAATCTTTGCTTCTCATGATCATCATTGTGCATTTAAGCAATGGTCACGGTTACATTCTTTAGTTAAAAACTCAATGGTCAAGATTTTGTATCAAATGTTAAATCTGCTGTTAATGTTGTGAAAGTAAAAGCGGCTCAGTCTCCTTCATCATTTCATCCCAACAGCACAACCCAAACCGACTGTGAGAGTGAATCCTCAGAGCTCCATCTACACTGGAGACACCGTCACTCTGACCTGTGAGCTGAAGCAGGGCACTGGATGGGAGTTTCTCTGGTACAAATATAATCAGCAGTTACAAGATTTCAGCACTGAACCAGTAAACACCAACACACTCCCTGTGACAGTGAATAACACAGGAGAAACAGTGTATAAGTGCAGAGCACACAGACGTAAAGCCTGAGCACACACACAGTCCTACACTGAGTACAGCGATGAAGTCACGATTACTGCAACAGGTACGTCATGATTTAATTATTTTTTTTTAACAGGATTGGAGGTAGAAGTGTTGAGAATAAAAACCATGCATAATTATTGATATGCAATGTTATTCTATGTTGATTTAATTAATGTTGAAGTAAAAATATAAATAATAAAATAAGACCAGCATGCGTTTATCAGAGAGCAATTGACTCTTGTATGTTAAATAGTGAATATAGGTAATAGAGATGAATAAATAAATAAAAGTTATAGTTACAGCGCTTAGATGTTCAGGGATGGAAAGTCATTTTACATTTTTATTTAAAACAAGAAAAGAAACACAAACAGCACTAGAAGTACCAGCATGTGTTTGGACTAGGAGCTTGAGGTTAACATTAGCCTTATCGTGGCTTAGCATTAGCACAAACAAGAATATAAATAAAAACAGTGAGCTCCATGAACATGACCTGAAACAGCACAATGCTTTAAATGCAACGCAAAGACAATTTAAAGACACAGTCCTTTATGAATTGTATTAATTATCAGAAAACAGGACTTACCTGAACTCAATAAACAGAAGTGAATAAACTAAAAAACTTCTAATAATGATACAAGGCAAGGATAAAGCAGGAGAATGGAGAGAGTGTGGTGCCAGGATTTAAGTGAATTTAATTTTATCTGTTTCCCCCAAATCAGGCTGTTCAGGAACATCCCAGTTCCTTATGATGGCAGTGATTTAAAATAATAATAATAATAATAATAATAATAATAATAATAATAATAATAATAATAATAATAATAATAATTTTACGCCAGCATTGGAATCTTGGCTTGCACTCCCTACTGTATCTTTGTAGTGCTCTTGTATTCTTTTGTAAACAGAAGCTAGATGCTAACTAGCACATAATATAATAGCAATAACAACCAATGCAAGACTACCATTTATTTAACACCTAAAACTAAAATACACTCACCATTGAGAAGAAAACACAAAACAGGTGTGTATGTGACACTAAGGCGCTGATGGGAGATGCAGTCTGGTACCACCATTGTGTTTACTGTATCTGAGTCATAATGTATGAGCTTCATAAAGACTACAGCCTGCATTATTCATTTCAGTTTAAAAACAGATGATAGCTGTTAATAAATACAATAAAATACATGTTCAAAGGTTAACATTCACAAATGTTGTAGAGTATAAAAACATTACTTTATAATTTATCATAATACAGGATGTCTTTATTAGCAACATAATTAAGTTTTTGACGCTCACGTTCATCCTGCATGTAAACAATGATCAAGTTCACGCTCTTTAGTTAAAAACTGAACTGATCAAGATTTTCTATAATATGTTAGATCTGCTGCTTATGTTGTAAAGGTAAAAGCAGCTCTGAATTCATTATTTAATCCCAACAGCAAAACACAAAACCGACTGTGAGAGTGAATCCTCAGAACTCCATCTACACTGGAGACACCGTCACTCGGACCTGTGATCTACAGGAATCCACTGGATGGGAGTTTATATGGTACAAAAAAATCAGCAGTTACAGCGTTTCAACACTGAACCAGTAAGCACCAACACACTCCCTGCGACACTGAATAATACAAGAGAGACAGTGTAAAAGTGCAGAGCACGCAGACGTAAAGCCTGGGCACGTACAGAGTACTCTGTGTACAGCAATGAAGTCACGATTACTGTAAGAGGTATGTCATTATTATATGTCATTATTATTATTATTATTATTTTTTTTTTTTTTTTTCAAAAGGATTGTAGTTATAAGTGGTGAGAATTAAATATTATGCGCAATTACCGATATGCCATGTTATTCTATAACATTTTAAATAATGTTAAATTAAGTTAAAAAAGAACGTTATTTGAGATCAGTGAGGTCCAAATAAGGTAAAATTAACTAAATTCAGCAGAAAGTAATTTAATATTTTAATGTAAAACAAGAAAAGAAACACAAAGACTACTAGAATGATCAGCATGTATTTGAACAAGGAGCTAGAGGTTAGCATTAGCACAAACAAGACAATGACAAAAACAGTTCTATGACCGTGAACAGAAATAAGAAGCGCAATTTAAATGGAACACAAAGACAACTTAAAGACAGGTCCTTTATTAATTATATTAATTACCAGGAAACAAGACAAACTTGAACTCAATAAACAGAAAAGAACAAACTAAACTACTTCTAATATTGAAACAATGCAGGGATTCAGCCCTGTATGTTTGCGGCAGAAGAGACGAGGGTGGCATTTGTCTTGACTCTCCTTATGGGGGGCCCCAGCCAGGGCCCCATGCTGTGACTTGTATAACGATCTGCAGCAGAAGATGCTGAGACTTTTGACTGGTCTGTCAGAGGACAGCAGGCTGCGGATAAGCTCGCACGGCTTCATCAGGCAGGTCGTTCAGTCACAGAGTTTGCTATCCAGTTCAAGAGCTTAGCAGCCTCCTGTGACTGGAATGAGGCAGCCTGTCGGGCAATGTTCGAGGAGGACATACAGGATGAAATGTTTTTGAGCAGTACAACATGATGTTTTAATTAGTTTGATGGTCACCTGAAAGATAATTTAGCCACCTTATTATTTAATGGGCTGTTTATTGTATTCTTTAAGGATTACTTGGAATTTAACTTTTACTTTAATGGTTTACAGAATGGTTAATTTTATGCACATGACTAAGCAATAACATGATAATATTAATGTTAAATGTTTCACTGGCTTGACCATATTCATTAGTATAATGTAACTTATTATAATGTACTTTGCCAATCAAAAAGACACATTACTAAACTTTTATATGGCATTAACATTACCCAGTTCAAAGTAAATCTCAAAATACAGAGTGCAGATGCATAGTTGTGATAAATTTGCTTAAGTTCCTGGTTTTTATTTGTTTTGTTTTTGTATTGCAGGTGCCAGGAAGAGATGCTTTGGAAGTGCTTTGGAAGTATTGCCCTGTTAACTGTGAAAAGAGAGCACAGTTATTTAAACATTATAGGCTAAAATATGGAAGTTATGCAAGAACAGAACCATTTCCTTGTTTACATCAGGAATGCCTGTGTACATTTAGATCGCTCAATGCACTAAAAGTACACTTATCCTGCCCTCACACCAAAACTCCAGATCAGCAACCAAAACTCGATGTACCAGTTAACTTTTGCTGTCTTTCTTGTGGGTTTGCTGAGTCTTGTTCTGAAATGGACTACTTCACTCACCTGCATACTACACATTTAAAAGTAAACCATAAAGTCAGATGCCCTTATAAAAACCCATTTTTATCTCGTTGCCTGCTACTCTGAGAATGGGCAATAGAGATAGACCTTTTTTTTTTATTTAGAGGAGAGAGGAGACTAGGATACAGGGAAGAGAAGAGCAATTGCAACTAGTAGAACTAATGTACAGATTAAATTATGGTAGTTGATGAAAAGTCAAATTAAGAACAGTGCAGTTTATATTTTATTATAAATAGGGTAGAGGTAAATATAGGTACTTTTTGATGGACAAGACTGCATTATCTAACTCTCTAATTACAGTATATCTTCTCTTTGTCAATCTGTTTTTTTTCTGTTAGGATGTAACTAATGAGGACTTGTACAGTAAAACTCCAGTGGGAATCCTCTGCATAGATCAAGAAAAACCTCAACTCAACCCATCCAGGGTGGGCATCATCTTGGAAGGAAGTGTGGTGATGGATAAACTGGCCAACATGCCTCAGGCCTTCTGTGTCCTTTTTGGACTTATATATGCCCTGCACCTGGACTATCCCAAGTGCATGAAAAACACTTTCTGCTTCATTCAGCAGGTAATGCTCAAGCTGGGTAGGGGTGAGCTAGCGGCCAAAATTCAAACTTTGAAAAATCAACTTGCATTGTAAAACAGTAGTTCCAGATATCAGTGATTTATTTGTATTGCTACACTTTTGAAATAGCATTTAAAAATTTTGCCTTAAAAAAAAAAAGCAAACTGTTGTGCACTATTTGCAGTGTATGTTAGATGGTATGTTTTATGGCCTGTTGGCAGTAGCATCATGATGGGGCTCCCGTTATTGGTTTTTTATTTTTTTATTTTTTTATTTTTCAAAATAAATGTCATAATAGACTTTATTCATGTTTCCACACAATGATAATGGGGCAAACCAGAGCTCAGAGAATGTGCCTCATATTATACCAGTTTTGTTGTGATTCTAAGGTACTGACTAGTTAGTTGGGCATTACCTGCTTTAATAATTTACATGGCGAAGCACCAATAAGATCAGTTCTTACTTAATAGCAGATGCATGATTTTGCTATACTTTCAAGTTGTTTTATGTGAAATATGTTTTTAGGACTTGAATAAACACAGCTTTTAAGCTTGTTGCACCATTAAAGCAGGAGTTTCTAAACTGTAACTAGCTGCCAGTGGCTCTGTTTCTGAGAAGTCCAACAGGCAATGATTCAATTGTTTACAAAATATGCAATGATTAAACATCTCTTTAAATAATTTAAAAAAATGTTTATAAGACATGACATGGTCTAGAATTTCATGTTTGAAATTTAAATAAAACAAAAAGAATACACTGTTTTGCTTTTTTTAAATATTTTTTTAAAATAATTTAAATGCTCTAATTTAAAAGTTTAATAGAAATAAAACATTCTTACTTTAACGTAAGATATTAAGTGGTGTGGTTGGGTAAAGCAATTGATATTACAAACAATTTTGAGTTAAATCAACTTGGAATTGAGTGCATTAAACTTTAAGTAACTAAGTGGAATAACTGGACAAAACATTTATATTATAAAAGATTTTAAGTTGAATAAACTTAGTCTTTAAGTTAAACTTACTTAAGTTTTCATTACACATTACTTAATTTTTTAAGGCAACTGGTTTCCTAAAAATTTTTAAGTAAATTCAACTTGTCTGGGCTTACAGTGTAGTGGTCTCGGGCAATCACCGTGAGGAAACCATGTTGTACCTTCTAGACTCTCCTAGTGGTCCTATAGTTTTGGGGCACCCCTGGTTGAAAAAGCCCAATCTTGACCTCACAGACCTAACACATTTCAGTCCGATATCAAAATTGCCATTTCTCTCGAAAGTATTAGAGAATGTTGTGTGCTTACAGCTGCAGACTTTTCTAACTGAAATTATTTCAGTCTGGTTTTAAAGCATATCACAGCACAGAAACTGCACTTTTAAAAGTTTCTAACAATCTTTTATTGACAGCTGATTCAGGAGATCCTGCTATTTTAGTGCTTTTAGATCTTAGTGTGGGGTTTGATACTATAAATCACAACATTCTTATCTCACGCCTCGAAAACTGCTGTGGCATCCGAGGATTGGCTCTGAACTGGATTAAATCCTATCTGACTAACAGAACCTTTTCAGTGAGCCTAGGTGGCTTTGCTTCTTCAGAGGCTTCACTAACTTGTGGGGTATCACCGGGTTCCATCCTGGGTCCCATCCTCTTTTCTTTATATATGCTGCCTCTGGGTTCCGTCATAAACAAGCACGGTATCTCTTTTCACTGTTATGCTGATGACACTCAGATCTATTTGCCTTAAAAAAAAAAAAAAAAAACACAAAAAATGCCATCAAGTCCCTTATAGCTTGTTTATATGACATTAAAGCATGGATGTCTCTAAATTTTCTCAAATTAAATGAAAATAAAACTGTGATTGTGGCCTTTGGAAAAATCGGTTCCTTGTGTGCTCCTGGCAGCAATTTTGCTCCATTAGCGAATTACTGTAAACCATTTGTAAAGAATTTAGGCATAATATTTGATAATAATTTTAAATTTGATAAACAAATAAACTCAGTAGTTAAATCTAGTTTCTTTCAACTAGCCCGGGCTAGTAGACGGACCAAAGCCACAGGATATCGCTACCGAACTCCTGCCCCTAACTATGTTTGTGGTCAAAGAGTATGGCTTTCCACCAAGGACTTCCCTCTCAGGGTAGCTTCACTTAAGCTGGCTCCCAAGTTCATTGGCCCATACCGGATCACAAAGGTCTTGAACCCAGTGGCAGACTCGGCTTAAGCTCCCTTCCACACTTGGTCGGGTACACCCAGTTTTTCATGTCTCTAAGGTTAAACCTGTGTATTCCTCCCCTCTTGTTCCTTCTGCCCCGACACGCCCTCCCCACCCTCTAGTGGATGGCACCCCAGTATACACTGTCAGGAGGTTGCTGGACGTCCGTCGCAGAGGTCGGGGCTTTCAGTACTTAGTGGACTGGGAGGGCTATGGTCGAGGAGCGGAGTTGGATTCCAGCCCGGGATGTTCTGGATCGGGCGCTGGTTGAGGACCTCCGTCGACAACGAGGTGAGCCCCTCCCTGGGGGTCCCACTTCCACTTTACTATTCTGATGATTAAATCAAGATGATTTCACTCACCTGTTCCCATTGTTTTTGTTGTAATCATTCACCCTATTTATTCCCTCATGTTTGTTGTTCTGTGTCAGATCGCTGTTTCGTGTTTCCATCCGCGTGCCCGTTTTTGTGTCCTGTCTTGTCCGGTAGATGAAGTTTCATATTTTGGCTCCAAGCCAGTATCCTTCGGTTTGTTTGTTTTTTCACCTTCTCCCCCCTACCTCTCAGTGTTTTTGTCCTTTTTCATCCAGGCCGGGTCCTGCTTCTCCTTAGTTTGCGCTCCTCTGCAGTTCCCTTTCAAAAGCTACACTCAATGCTGCGTGAAAACACTATGGGAACATCTCTTTGTTGCCCGGTTGTGAAGCCTGCGCATGTCAAACCCGCCGAATACCTTCGGCTTATAACCTGTGCCAGGCATGACGTCACCGAATAAGGTGCACCTGCAGGTTATAAATAGGAGTGAACCGGACACATCCTCAGATCTTTTTGTCTTCAGGACCGCTTTGTGTTTGCGTGTGTGTGTGCAACAGAATCACGGTAGGAAAGAAAAACTTTACTTACCGATAATGGCAAGACTTGGTTGAAAAGTTATTGAGGCACTTCGCGTGCGGCTCGCTTTCTTTAAAGAGAAACCGCGAGCCACGGCGCATTCCTGGGGCTCGCGTGCGTATAGGATGGGATTTCCCCCTTTCTCTCGCGCTCTCCCGGGATCAGGAAGTGTTTAGCGTCTCCTTCTCAAGCGCGCTCCGGCGCTTCTTATGAGCAGACGGAAGAGATTAAACCCTTGCTTCCATGAACATAGCGTGCCGATCTGGCAGACGCGCATGAGACGGGACGTCCCCCTTTCTCTCGCGCTGTCGCCGGATCAGGAAGTGTTTAGCGTCCGCTTCTCAAGCGCGCTCCAGCGCTTCTTATGAGTGGGGGAAAGAGACTTCCTCACTTGCTTCTATGGAGATAGCGCGCCGATCGGGCAACCGCGCATAAGACAGGTTTTTCCCCTTTCTCTCGCGCTCTCCCCGGATCAGGAAGTTTTAGCATCTGCTTTTCAAGCGCGCTCCGGCGCTTTTTGTGAAGGGACCAAATAGATTTCCTTTCTCGCCACAAAAATAAATAAATAAATAAATAAACAAAAGGAATTTAAAAATAAAATAAAAAATCCCCAAGCGCTCAAAGTTAGATGACAGGTTTCTGTCAGGTGGCCAGGGGAGTCGCCTCAACAAGGGTTCCCCCTCTCCCCTTTATTTTTTTTTGGCGAACTCTATGACGAGTTAACTCTTTCATGGAATAAGCCTTATTCATCCCGTTTTATGATGATACCCCAGATTGAAGAGACGCTTGCAAGCTATCTCTCTCCTGGGAGCTCATCCTCCCTGAAAAACCTACATTGCCCACCAATCCGTGTAGACTAACATCTTCGTTGTTGGGGAAAGCTTTTCAGGCAGCGGGTCAGGCTGATGCTGCTCTGCACACTATGGCAGTTTTTCAGGCATACCAAGCTCACCTGCTAAGAGTTCTGAGCACTGGCGGGTCTATTGATGGTGCCTAGCCACAGATTTATTTCTCTGTGCCACCAAGCAGACGGCCCGTGCTATCGGCCGTTCTATGCCTGCCGCGGTCGCCACGGAGAGACATCTGTGATTTAATCTCACGAGCATCAAGGTCAGGGATCGTGTTTTCCTCCTTGATGCCCCCCCCTCCCTCGCCTTTCGGCTGTAAACACCGCCGCCACTAGGTTCGGGAGGCGAAGCTCTACAAGCAGACCTCTGTGAGGTTTCTCCCCTGCCGTGCTCAGGAGTCGGGACCGTCGGTCACCCAGTCCCGACCAGGTCTGGTCCCAACGAGGGCGTGAGGTGCAGAAGGAGTGTGTGCCGAGCCAGCTACCCCCTCATAGAGACAGGGGAAGGACTCGTCGCGCTTCGCATTCCGCCTCAAAGAAAAAAAAAGAAAGCACCGGACCTGAGGAGCATTATAAGTCCTGAGGTTGACGTGCCCAGGACCACGGGGGTGTCTCCCCCTGGGGAGGGACGTGTAAAAAATCCAATAAGGGATAAAGACTCCTCCCTGACACCCTATGGGGGCCGTTGTCTAATCTCCGCCACCTCTGGTGTTTCGGGAAGCAGCGGTCTCCAGCGAAATGTTAGGTGCTCGGTTCCTTCCTGCCTTGTTTCAGGATGCCAGACACCTAACACCCCCCCCTCTGTTGCACATCGTTCTTCGCGTTTTCAATGGCGTGGTCTTCACTTCCATGAAACCGGAGCGAGCACATCTGCTGACTTGGCAGTTACAGAATGAGTTTGCTGGCAAAAAGGGGCCTTAGAGCATGTTCCCCTGCCAGATGAGAGATGGGGGTTGCGTCCAATTTTACATCTTCTTGGGCTGAACATCAAAATGTTGACAGCTAAAATGATTGTTCTCAAATTCAACCAGAGGTTTGGTTTGTGACGGTCAACCTTAATGACGCATATTTTCATATAGAAATATTGCCACAACACAGGAGGTTCCTGAGGTTTGCTTCTGCACATGAGGGCGTTGTCAGTTGTTGCTAAGAGCCAGGGGGTTTCACTCAAGGGCCAATCCCCAGAGGCTAATAAGGGTGACGCGCTGGGGCTTCGTACCCTTTCTATGTGGTTCAGGCCCTGGTTTTTGACTTTGGATCCCACTTTAGGTCCATCTTGTTGTCGCAAGATGCTAACGACAGACGCTTCCCTCACGGGTTGGGGTGCGGTCTTGGATGGCCGTCCAGCACAGGGGAGCTGGAGAGGTGATCTTCTCGCATGGCACAGCAATTGCCTCGAAATGATGGCTCTGTTTCTGGCCCTGAAACACTTCCTCCAGCAGTTGAGAGGCTACCAAGTCCTAGTGCGGGTGGACAACACTGTGGTAGTCTTGTACATAAATCGCAAGGGTGGACTATGCTCGCGCCGCTTGAACAAGCTAGCGCACCAGATTCTGCTTTGGGCACAGGACAAGTTCCTCTCCCTCAGGGCGATTTACATTCCAGGGCACATGAATGTAGGAGCAGACTTGCTATCCAGACAAGCTGTAGAACAGGGGGAATGGAAGCTCCACCTCGAAGTAGTCAGTCAAATCTGGGAAAGATTTTACGTAGCAGAGGTGGACCTCTTTGCCTCACAAGAGGCAGCACAATGCCCCCTTTACTACTCTCTGACTCCTCCAGCTCCCCTGGGTCTGGACGCAATGGCCCACATGTGGCCCAGGTTACGCCTTTATGCGTTTCCACCTATAGTTCTGCTCCCGGGAGTCCTGGCGAGGGTCCGTCAACAAGGGTTGCGCCTCTTATTGATACCGCCCCATTGGCCGACCAGAGTGTGGTTCTCGGATCTAATATCTTTCCTCGACGGCTCACCCTGGGTGATTCCAGTGAGAAGGGATCTTCTGTCTCAGGCACAGGGGACAATACTTTATCCCCGGCCCGAGCTCTGGAACCTTCACGTTTGGCCCCTGAACGGGACCAACTGAGACATGCTGGGCTTTCAGCCAGCGTAATTGAAGCCATTTAAAGTGCCAGGGCTCCCTCCACTAGAAGAATTTATGCCCTCAAATGGAGTGTATTTGAAAATTGGTGCATGGCAAGACACATAGACCCAGTTCACTGCCAGATTGTTTCAGTGCTGGAGTTTCTGCAAGAAAAGTTGTCCTCGGGCTTATGCTCTAGTACGCTCAGAACGTATGTAGCCGCTATTTCGGCTTGTCACGCTCTGAATAACAGGGTTTCTGTGGGCAAGCACCATTTAGTTGCCCGTTTTATTCGTGGAGCTAAACGATTGAAGCCGCCCACTAGAGCGACGGTCCCTTCATGGGACTTAACTATCGTACTCGAAGGCCTGGCGACACCCCTTTCGAACCACTTGAGTCAGTGCCTGTCAGGCTTCTGTCTCTTAAGGTGGTTTTTCTCATTGCTATTACCTCTTTGAAGAGGATTGGGGATCTGCAGGCTCTGTCAGTCTCCCCATCCTGCCTAGACTTTGCCCCTGGGCTAGTCAAAGCTATCCTGCATCCTCACCCGAACTATCTTCCCAAGGTTCCATTCTCGACCATGCACCCAGTTGTGCTCGAAGCCTTCTGTCCTCCGCCTTTCACAGCTCCGGAGCAGGAGAGACTTCACTTACTGTGTCCAGTACGTACTCTTAGGATCTACGTCCACCGCACTAGCCAGTGGCGTAAGTCAGAGATGCCATTGCTCTAGCCTATGAGGCGCGTGGTCACACTTCGCCTCTGGGAATCAGGGCTCACTCAACCAGGGGGATTGCCTCATCGATTGCCTTGGCAAGAGGCGTCCCCCTGCAGCAGGTGTGTGATGCGGCGGGCTGGTCCTCTCCACACACGTTTGTTAGATTTTATAGTCTGGATGTCAACGCTACTCCGGGTTCACAGATCCATCAGTCAGCATCCCAGAGCTAGGTCTGAGACCTCCTCGGTTTGTGCGCACACGCTACACAACCTGGGGGTCCAGACACTTGCAGTGCGGCGGCGTTGGTATTCTCGTTCCCATAGCGTTTTCACGCAGCATTGAGTGTAGCTTTTGAAAGGGAACGTCTCGGGTTACTTGGCTGTAACCCTGGAACGAGATGCTGCGTTCCGATGCCGCATTGCTGGCGTGCCTGGACGTCCTTCAGACAAAATTGACCTGAGGATGTTTCCGGTTCACTCCTATTTATAACCTGCAGGTGCACCTTATTCGATGACGTCATGCCTGGCACAGGTTATAAGCCGAAGGTATTCGGCGGGTTTGACATGCGCAGGCTTCACAACCGGGCAACAAAGAGATGTTCCCATAGCGTTTTCACGCAGTATCTCGTTCCCGCTTTATCAGGGAACAGGGTTACAGCCAAGTAACCTGAGACATTTCCCGCCCCATGGCCGGCTTGGTCCCGCTCTTCTTCGCGGCCGTGCAGTTCAGCGGATTTCGGCCCTATTGCCCTACAGCCACGTCTCCTAGTCAAGGCCTTTTTTTTCCTCTCAGGAGTGGTTTTTGCTTTTTTTTTGTTTTCTTGTGGGGGGGGGGGTTAGTCAAGGCCTTTTTCCTCTTAGGCATGTTTTTTGTTT